>JAABKJ010011806.1:0-10662 GCA_011634705.1 Andricus grossulariae
ACCAAACAGTTCCATTTTAGACCAAAGAAGATGAAATTTCAAACCAAGAAGATTAATTTCATACCAAAAAGACGAATTTTCAACAAAATACATGGACTTTCCAAAAAATAGTTGAATTTTTAACTAAAAAAATTTAATTTTCAACCAAACAGTTGCATTTTAGACCAAAGAAGAGAAAATTTCAAACCAAGAAGATTAATTTTATACCAAAAAGACGAATTTTTGAACAAATTACATGAATTTTTAAAGAAAAGTTTAATTTTTCACTGAAAAAATATACATTTTTAACCGAAAATGGAAAAGTTAAATATCCAGTAAAAAGTTTGTTTCTTTGAAAATTCGACTATGTCTCTAAAAAATTCATCTTTGTTCGCAGAAAATTCAAGTATTTGTTCAGAAATTCAACAATGTTGTTGAAAATTAAACTATTTCGTTAAAAAGTCATCTTTTTCGTTGAAAATTCAACTGTTTTGCAAAAAATTCGTCCTGTTGGATTTAAATTTCAACTTGTTTGATCTAAATAAATAAATAAATTTGAATATTTTCAATTATAATATGCAATCGTTTTATTCAGTGTATCCAATATTCCACGTTGAAAATGTTACAATATTAAAATGCAATCCTAGAATACTAATGGTCAGAGGAAATAAAAAAATGGTTTAGTCTAAAAATCAGGAAAAATTGTGGAAATTTTGAAAACGAAGTTTTTCGGCCACCTTCTCCACTGAAGAAATAATAAAACCATTTTTAATTTAATTTCAGAGGAAGATGCATCCAGTACATGAGTGGCGGCTTCGTCTTCTCAGCTTGTCACTGTTTTTCCGGCTACCGGGGTTTCGACTGTGAAGACGACACTTACGTCCTCGAGGATGGAAGAATTTTAGCCCGAGTTCTCGCCCTGACTTTGAGCAACCTCGTATTTTTGGGAACAATCTACATTGCGATTCATCGAGGATATTACACCGAATCGATCGCCTACACGGGCGTCCTAATTTTCTCAAGCTTGTATCACGCTTGTGAAGCTGGTGAAGAAATTCACAGTTTCTGCATTATGCGACTGAGTGTCCTGCAATTTTGTGATTTCTTCAATGCCCTATTTTCGATTTGGGTGACTCTAGTGGCAATGGCAGGATTCGGAAGACGTTTGACTGCATTTTGCCAAGTTTTTGGGGCTGTTGTTCTCGCAATTTGCTCTGAACTTGACCGGACAGCTCTTTGGGTTTTTCTTTTGCCTGCGATAACGGGTTGTGGGCTGGTTGTAATTTCCTGGGGAAGAAAGTGTCGCTCGATGGGAAATTTTCAATATCCGGCTCGACCTTACAGAACATTGTATTTGGGTCTAGGTTTGCTATTAGTTATTTTAGGGCTTATTTGTTACGCGTTCTTTCAAACGAGGAAGAATTATTATCTAGTTCATAGTTTTTGGCATATGTGTGTTGCCGTTGGAGTTATGTTATTGCTGCCAAAGAGAAAGTATATGGAGTGACAGTAGTATGGCACCGTCCATAAGCTACCCCAACTGAAAATTCCTATACATGAACCACGGAGGATCCTGGACATGTTGCTGCACACGATCCTGCACAAGGAATCTTGCCGGTATCTGTGCAGGAATTTGGCGAAGGAAACTGGACATGATCCTGCAATGACACTTGCACCGACTAAGATCATCCGAGGTTCGTATTCAGGAACAAGGTCAGGATCCTCGGAGGTTCGTATCCAGAAACATGTCCAGAATCCACCGAGGTTCGTATCCTGGAACATGTTCAGGATCGTCCGGGCTTCGCATCCAGGAACATGTCCAGAATCCTCCGGGCTTCGTATCCAGAAACATGTCCAGGATCCTCCGAGGTTCGTATCCAGAAACATGTCCAGGATCCTCCGAGGTTCGCATCGAGCAACATGTCCAGGATCCTCCGAGGTTCCTGCACAGGAATTTTTAACTGGAGTACGTTACCAATTTTGGACTTTTTTTTCCCCCCCCCCCCAGAAAAGTAACGTAGCCCAAAATTCTATCAAAACATAGAAAAGAGGGTGATTGTTCACGAAAATAGGGTAATAATTGAGGAATAAATTCTTTCAAATAAAATTAATGTAAACACCGTATTGAATGCAATGTGAAACACTTTAAATTCTTAAGATTTCAAGTCAATATATATATATTTAATTTTCAACAAACAAAAATTGTTTTCTAACGAAAAAGACGAATTTTCGACAAAATGCATGCATTTTTTACCAAAAAGTTGAATTATCAACTTAGAAAGGATAAATTTCTAACTAAAAATGGAATAATGCAATTTGCAGATGAAAAAATTAATTTTTCTCCAAAAAGGTGAATCTTGAAAAATATGAATTTTTAATAAACTAGTTCAACTTTTAACCAAGTATTTGAATTTGTAACCAAAAATATTAATTTTTTAGCAGGAAGATTAATTTTATACCAAAAAGCACGAATTTTCAACAAAATGCATCCATTTTTACCCAAATTGTTGCAGTTGAAATCCAAAAAGATAAATTATTTACACAACGGTTGAATTTTCAAACCTATAATATGAATTTTCAACAAAAAAGGTTATTTTCTACCAAAAATTATTAAATTTTTAATTAAATAGTTTAATGTTTAACCAAATAGTTACATTTAAACCAAAAATATGAATTTTTAACAAAAATTTATTTTCTTAAACCGAATATTTAAATTTTCTATAAAATTGTTGAATCCTCAACCAAATAAGATTAATTTAGAACCAAGCCGTTGTATTTTTAACCATAAAGGATGAATTTTGAACCGAGAAAAACTACTTTCGACAAAAAAAAAACGAATTCTTAACAAAATACATGAGTTTTCGACTAGAAAAGGTCAATTTGCAATAAAAATATCAATTTTCAACCAAAAATAGATTATTTAAATTGTAAGTTCAAAAAATTAATTCTCAGCCAAAAGAAAAACGAGTTTTCAACAAAAAAGTTACATTTTCAAAAAAAGATACGAATTTTCAACTAAAATGATGAATGTTAAAAAAATGAATTTTCAATAAAAGAGTTCAACCCAAAAGATGATTTTTTAACCCAGAAGATTAATTTTCTAAAAAGTGAAAAGTGAAATTTTCAATCAAGGAGGTGAATCTTAAAAAAAATATGAATTTTTAACCAATTAGTTTAATTTTCAACCTAGGAGTTGAATTTTAAACTGAAAAAGATGAATTTTGAATCAAGTAGTTAAATTTTCAACCAAAAATATAAATTTTCCATGAAGAAGATTAATTTTCTACAGAAAACACGAATTTTTAATAAAATACATTAATTTGCAACAAAATTGTTGCAGTTGAAATTCAAAAGGAAAAATGATCTACAAAACGGTTGAATTTTCAACCCGAAAATATGATTTTTTAACAAAAAAGTTTATTTTCTACCAAAAAGTTAAGTTTCCATCAAAATAGTTTGATTTTTTAACAAAAAGACGAATTTGTAACAAAATACATGAATTTTCAACTAGAAAAAATCTATTGTAAATAAAAAATAGCAATTTTCAACCAAAAATTGAATATTTACATGGTTAGTTAAAAACATTATTTCTAAAAAAAAGAATATTCAGAGAAAAAGTTTTATATTTTTGTTTTAGAATTCCCTTGTTTTGTTAAAAATTCTACTACTTGGTTGAAAATTTAGTTATTTTCTTGAAAATGCAACTATTTTGTGAAAAAGTCATCTTTTTTGATAAAAAATTCACATATATACTTGTTTGACAGTTGAACTACTTTTTTAAAAATTCATTTTTTTGGTTGAAGATTCATCTCTGAATAATTCAATTATGTGGGTGAAAATTAACCCTTTTTAGTTGTAAATTCATTTATTTGGTAGAAAATTCATCTATTTTTTATTGAAAATTGATCTTTTTGGTTAAAAAATCATCTTTTGGTTGAAAGTTCAACTATTTGGTTAAATATTGAACACTTATTGAACATTCATTTTTTTTAAGCTTCATAATTTTAGTCGAAAATTCATTTTTTAAATTAAAAATTGATCTTTTTGGTTAAAAAATAATCTTTTTGGTTGAAAGTTCAACTATTTGGTTAAATATTGAACACTTATTGAACATTCATTTTTTTTAAGATTCTTAATTTTAGTTGAAAATTCATTTTTTTATTTAAAATTCAAACTACTTGCTTGAAAGTGTAACTACTTTATTAAACATTTGTTTTCTTAAAGATTCACCTCTTTGGTTAAAAATTTAACGATTTTGTTGAAAATTCTTCTTTTTCAGTTGAAAATTAATTTTTTATTCGAAATTAAAATAAATAAATAATTAATTTCCAATAAAAAATTAATTTTCAACCGAAAAAAAAAGAATTTTCAACAAAATAGTTAAATTTTTAACGAACGAGGTGAATCTTCTTTCATGATAATTCATCTATTTGGTTCAGAGTTCAGCTATTTTGTTAAAAAATCGTCTTTTTTCGTTGTATTCAACTGATTGAACATTCGATTTCTTTGTTTGAAAGAAATTTTTTAAACTGAAATTTGAATTATTCCATTTTTCGTCGTAAACATTATATTTTTAGTTGAAAATTTCACTATTTGATAGAAAATTGGTCTTTTTTAGTCAAAAATTCACGTATTTGATTGAATCACGTATTTTATCTATTTGGTTCAGAGTTAAGATATTTTGTAGAAAATTCATCTTTTTGGTTGAATTTAACAGTTTTTTATTTCAAATTAAAATATTTTTTGGGTTGAAGATTCATAATTATTATTAAAAATTTGACTATTTGGTTGTGACGTTCTTTTTTTTGTTGAAAATTCTTACTTTCAGGTTGAAAATTGAACTATTTTGTAGAAAATTCGTCTTTTTGGCATCAAAATTCAGCAGTTAATTTTCTTGAAAATCATGTCTTTTTTTGCAAATTCTTTTTTTTTTAAATACATTTTTTTATCTGAAACTGTAACCTATTCGCTTTTGGATTGAAAAATCATCATTTATACGTTGAAAATTCTACTATTTGCAGAAAATTCGTGTATGTTGTTGAATTTTAGTTTTTTAATTTATTTAAATATTTGGTTAAGGATTCAACCATCTTGTTAAAAGTTCATCTTTTTGCATTGAATTTATTCAGTTGAACTTTTTTTTTTGCCTAAAAGAAGTTTTTCAAACTGAAAATTTAACTATTCCATGTTTGGTTGAAAAATTACTTTTTTTCGTTGAAGATTCATTAATTTAGTTGAAATTTCATTTTTTCAGGTAAAAATTTAACTTTTTTGTTGAAAAATTTGCTGTTTTCTTAGAATATTAGTTTTTTGAACTGCAAGCTTAAAATTAATCTCTTTGGTAAAAATTTATTCTCTTTGATTAAAAATCCAACTATTTTCAATTAAAAATTCAACAAATATATTACATTTTTTTCTCTCGACTGACGAATCTTTCTTGGTTGATAATTCGTCTTTTTGGTTTGAAAATGTATTTCTTCTGATAGAAATTGAATCGCTTTTGGTTTAAAATGCAACTGTTTGGTTGCAAATTCATCGTTTTGGTTGAAAATTTATTTATTTTGTTGAAAATTCTATTTTTTAATGTATTTTTTATCTGAATCTTCAACTGTTTAATTTTTGGTTAAAATATTGTCTTTTGTAAGTTGAATTTATTTCGTTAAAACTCTTTTCTCTTTGTTTACAAGTAATTCTTTTCATTAAAAATTTACTTATTGCATTTTTGATCGAGAACCTGCCTTTTTAGTTGAAAGTTCAACCATTTGGTTGAAAATTTATCTTTTGGTAGAAAATTAATCTTCTTGCTTGAAAATTCCCCTTGAATGTTGGAAATTAGGCTATTTGGTTAAAACTTTAACTTATTTGTTGGAAAGTTTATTTATTTTGTTGAAAATTCAACTATTCGGTTAAAGTCATCTGTTTTGGTCGAAAATTGAACTGGTTTGTTAAAAATTCGCCATTTCGGATTGAAAATTATATTTTTTGTTTGAAAATTCAACTATTTGGTAGAATATTTAATTTTTTCTTAAAAGTTTATATTGTCGGGTAGAAAATTGATCTATTTTATGGAAAATACATGCATTTCGTTGAAAATTCGTCTTTTTGAGCAGAAAATTAATCTTTGTTGAAAATTCATCAATTGGGTTGAGAATTCAACTATTTTCTTAAAAATTGGTCCTTTTCGTTAGATTTATTTAGTTAAAACTCTTTTTTCTTTGTTTAAAAGTAATTTTTGAAATTGAAAATTTGTCCTTTTAGTTAGATTTATTTAGTTGAAACTCTTTTTTCTTGTTTAAATGTAATTTTTGAAATTAAGAATTTATCTATTCCATTTTTGGTCCAGAACCTGCCTTTTTAGTTGAAAATTCAACTATTTTGTTAAAGTCACCTGTTTTTGTCGAAAATTGAACTGTTTTGTTGATAATTCGCCATTTCGGATTAAAAATTAATTTATTATTGTAACAAAGTAATTGTTCTTTGTTGAAAATGCATATTTCTTGGTTGAAAATCAACCTTTTTGTTGAAAATTCAACTTTCTTTGAAAAAATTCGTATTTTTAGTTTGAAAATTGTACTATTTGGTAAAAAGTTCAACTATTTTGTTCCAAATTCGTCTCTTTTGCTTAAAGTTCAACTAGCTGGTTGCTAATGTAACTGTTTGGTTAAAAATTAATTTTTTTCTGAAAATTCGCCTTTTTGGGTCGAAAATTCATCTCTTTTGGTAGATAATCTTTTTGTCTCTACATTTTTTATTGTTTTTGGAACGTTTATATTTTGAAAATGTAGAATGTTTACTTCAAGTCTGACAGCGACTCCTTTTTTTGAATAATTTAAAATTCAATAGTTTTAGATTAAAATATAAAAACTTGTCCGGTTTTGAATTTAAAATTTTCAAAATTGTATAATTTATAAGTCCATATTTAACGAATTTTTAATACATAACAATTAAAATTGAATAATTTTTGGTCGAAACTTTCTAAATTAGGTCATTTAAAATCTGTGGTATTTGGAATTCAAAAATTATTTTTGAATTCTTCTGTAGATTTAACAAATTTATTCCAAGTTGAAATATTAATAGTTAAAATGATCATAACTTCAATCTTTGCAAATTAAAATTTTTTAAATGAATCGGTTTCAAAGTAAAATCATTAATAGTTGAGCAATTTGAAGTTGCAAAGTCTTTAATATTGACAAAAATAGAATTTTCGAATTTAAATTTTCAACCCAAAAATATGAATTTAAAAAAAAAAGTTAATTTTCAAACAAATAGTTGAATAATCAACTAAATAGTTAAATTTTGAGTTAAGAAAATTAATAATTAACCAAGGAAAAAAGAATTTCCATCAAAGCAGTTCAATTTTCAACCAAAGAGATGAATTTTTACCTAAAATCTGAATCTTACACAAAAAAATGAAACTAACAAAATGAATTTTAAACGAAAAATGTAATAGTTGTTATCTCAAAAAAATTTAATTTGAGAAGAAAATAGTTCCATTTAACCAACAAAAACCAATATTTAACATGATCCATAAATTTTTAAACAAATAGTTAAATTTTCCAATAAATTTTCAACAAAAAATGAAATAATTACAATTTTAGTTACAAAAATAAATTTTCAATAAAGAAAAAAAACGATTTTCTAACAAGATAGTTAAATTTTCAACCAAGGAAATGAATTTTTAACTGAAATAATGAACCTTCATCTAATTTTTTTTTCACTAAGTAATTCAAACTTCGATCAAATAGTTTAATTTTCTAAATAAATGTTTAATTTTCGAGAAAAAATACGAATTATCTTCAGATCAAATGAATTTTCAACCCCAAAATGTGAATTTTCAAACGAAAAAGGTTTACTTTTAATTAGGTTTTTTTTACAACAAAAAAATTTCTATGAAAAAAAATAATTTTCAGTTAAAAAAAAATAATTTTCAACCAAAGAAATTAATTTTTAACCAAGAAGAATAATTTTAAACGAATATTTGAACTAAAATTAATTTCCTGGTAAAAAAAATTAATTTTTAACAAAGTAGTTCAACTTTTGACTAAATAGTCCAATTTTTCTAACAAATTGTTAAATTTTCGAAAAGGTGGGAATTTTTTTTCAAAATAGATGAATGTTCAACCCCAAAATGTGCATTTTCAAAAGCAAAGTTAATTTTCAACCAAAAAAGGTTTGCTTTTAATTAGGTATTTTCAACCAAAAAAAGAAAAAGAAATTGCTATCAAAAAAAGAATAATTTTCAATAAAAAAAACTAATTTTCAACAAAAGAAATGAAATTTAAACAAAAAAGATTAATGTTAAACGAAATATATGGATTTTCAACTAAAGATTTTAATTTCTCAAGGAATTTTCAACCAAATAGTTGAATTTTCAACTAAAAAAGTTAAATTTTTAACAAAAAATGGAATAGTCAAATTTTCAATCAGAAAATAGGAACGAATTTTCAATAATAGAAATGAATTTTAAACTAAAATAATGAATCTTCAACTAAAAAATTAATCTTCATTAAAGAAGTTCAACTTTCGAACAAATAGTTTAATTTTTCTAACAAATTGTTGAATTTTCAAGAAGAAAGTAAAATTTTTTTAAAAAATAGATGAATGTTTCAAAAATGTGGATTTTCAAAAAAAGTTATTTTTAAACCGAAACAGGTTAATTATTAACTTACATTTTGAATTTAATGTTTAAATAATGGTTGAATTTTCAACTAAAAAAAATGTTTGTCACGAAAGAAAAAAAATTTCAATGAACAATCACGTACCCTCCGCCCTCCATGTAAAACAACATAGAAAAATCGTTGACCCCCCCCCCCCCAAGACTACGTAATTTATTTATTCATTTATTTTCAAAATGGAAAATAGTAGTTTGTAGAAAATGTTTTCTCCGCAAAAAATAACATCAGTAATATTAATTTGATTCTTAAAATCCTAGAAAAACTATTTTGTTCAGAAATCTGATTTTCGGCACAACCTTAAGTTTGAATTTATTCAATTTTGAATTTTAAACACTTCAAATTTAGAATTGTTCCGCATTAGATTCTTTATTTTGTCCAAATCTAAATAACCACGAAAAATGTGTAAAAACCGGAAATTTCTTTGCGAATTTTGAGTGGCCACCCTAGAAAGAGGAGTCGAGAGTCCTCGAGTTTTTGTGATAATTTAGATTTAGAGAGTAATTTCGTAAAAACAAAAAGCCAAATAGTATCTGTAAGAATTAATGAAAAAGTTTGTAGATACGTTGTGTAATATACAAATGTACAGAGAAATACAAATATGTACAATTGTACAGTGATTGAAGATTATAAACCGTTAAAGTTTACTCTCCTACTTTTTATTTTTTTCAAGTAGTTGACAAAGTTTGATAAAATATTGAATGAAAAAATATTTCAACTTAAGATATATGCTTCCTATTACTAGCGAATGAATGATGAATTTTCTGTTTCTCTTGATTTTTTCATCTCTGGAAATGAAGTCCAATGAGGCATTCTTTGTACCAGGCGTGCCCAGGGAGGAGAAATTTCTCGCCGGACAGGCTGGTATTTCTCCCCGCTCAGCATGACGGTATTTCTCCCCGCTCAGAAGGACGGTATTTCTCCCCGCTCAGCAGGGCGGTATTTCTCCCCGCTCAGGAGGACGGTAATTTTCCCCGCTCAGGAGGACGGTAATTCTCCTCGCTCAGCAGGGCGGTATTTCTCCTCGCTCAGCATGTCTATATTTCTCCTCGCTGGACAGGCCGGTTTATACGTTTATGGGGCGAATTAAAAAATTAAAAAATTAAAAATGAATCATTGAGCGCTCGCTGCTGTTGCGGTCGTTTTTGCTGTTTTTATAGCATCAGCTGCAGCTGTGGTGGACATTATATGAGACATTATAGAAAGTATCGTTTCTAAGGAAAATCCACAGTGCGGATAAGCTCGAGTGCAATGTTCCCCATTTCTTCCGGCATCAACAGCTTCCTGAATTGCTGTTCCTCGGAGGGCCGTTCTTAAAATTTGGTTGGTTGCTAGTCCATCTACCATTCGGTCTAAGGTAGAAATTTCATCTTGAGTTTCGTTCGTTTCCAGAGCGGCTTTACGCATCACTTCTGCAGCTCGTTTTGAATAAGAACAAACGGTGCGTTGCATACAGGAAGTGGTGTCTATTCCGTGACGAGATAAAGCGTCATCTAATTTTGTCATTGTGTCCATTATTCCGCCTTCATCACCTGATTCAATTAGGCAAATTAAAAAAATTAATTATATTTTATGTAACTAGAATTTTTTATCTTTTTTTATTTATTATACAAGGCTGTTAGAGGTCAGGGAATTCCAGAAAGTCAGGGAATTTCAGGGAAAATCTGAGAGTTAGGGAATTTTCGATAAACTGACGTTCTTTTGAAAATTTAACTATTTTGTTGAAAATTTGTGTTTTTTTTGTTCAAAATAAATTTTTGAAACTGAAAATTTAACTATTCTATTTTTGATCAATGAGAATTAAACTATGTGGTTGAAAATTCAGTTCCTTGGTTAAAATTAAACTATTTGGTTGAAAATTCATTTTTTTTTTTGTTAAAAATAATTAATTGAATTAAAAAATTCAATTCTTTATTTGAAAATTGAACTATTTTGTTGAAAATCAATCTTTTCTAGGTAACAATTGAACTATATGGTTGAAAATTCAATTTTTTTTTATAGAAAATTATTC
>JAABKJ010011807.1:0-10661 GCA_011634705.1 Andricus grossulariae
ACAAATCCAGCAAACCAGGCAGTGTTTTTTCCTTCCTTTGGTATTTGTCGTGGACCTATGGTTGTTCTGCGCTCTGAGAGTAATTTTTTTAATGAAGATGTATATGGAAAACATGATTAATATTTTAAAAAATGCTGAAGTATTTATACCTGGTCCTCCTGCTAGTCCTTCAACTCGTCCAGCAACTGAAAGACTGAAAGGTTGGATGGCGTTTTTCACGCTCATTTTCTTTATTTTGTTTGGATAAATATGTCGATCTGTAAGTTTTGGAAGATATCTCTCGCTTTCCAAACCATAAACATCGATTTCATATGCTGTAGTCATATGCGTCAGTTAAATCTTTTTTTACTTCCTGAAGAGGGCCCAAATTTGGCCGAAAGCTAGAGGAAATAATGTTTAATTTATTTATTAAATAAACGATATTACTGAAATGTTGCTCTGAGAGATCGTTTTGACTTTTCACAAATTGTAATTGTTGCGGAGCGTTATTTACATTATACTAATAAAAATATATTTGAAGAAGTCTAAATAAGTCTAATAATAGTCTAATGTTCTCTCTACGCCTGATATAATGCAAAATGAACCACTAATTTACTTTCGTGAAAATTTCTACGAATTATTAGTTGTATATTTCGTTTTAAAGTTCAATTTCCTGATATGAAAAAAACTGTACCTCTTTAGATTCCTCTTTATATTATAAACTTCTTCTCTTTTCTCATGCAACTGTTGGAACAATCTTCGTTTTGTAGGGCTCGACAACTCACTCATCTTCCAAACGACACGATTGCTGGGTCTACTCTGGAGTTTCGGAATTTTCGGAGCCGCCTGTGATGTTTTCTTTTCCTGTTCTTCCTCTTGTCTGCCTTTATCCGAATCTTCTACTTCCTCGGTTCTCATCGGTATGGCGTGTTCTGTATCAGCAATCACAAAACTGGCAGGATTTTCTTCCATCTGCATACAAATACACAAGTTTCAATTTTTTTTCTATTTTTCAAAGCTACTCTACCCGGTCTACCCGTTGACATAACCTCAAATTTGACGAAGGTTTATATATAGGATAGAAAAAAAACCTACATTAATTTAAAAGCAATTTTCAACACGAAATTTATTGCTATCTTCTGTAAAATGCATTTAAGTTAACTTAGGTACTTTTTCCCTATCTCCATAAACCATTCTTTACTATGAGGATATGCTAACGGGTTGAGAGCATCTTCAGCCTACAAATGTCAGTATAATACACAAAAAATGGAATTTTAACTTACCAAACGTATAGAGCTTTCTCTGATTTCATCTACAGGCATTGAATTTTCCCACTTTAATTTTCCCACTGATGGTGACACCATATTTTGGAGAACAATTCTTTTGCGGTGTGGACTTTCCCTGTTGAATAAATCAATCGAAACATTTTTAGTGATCTCATCTTCAGGTAAATTCATCGTTGGAACTGCATCATTTTTTAATCTTCTCGCCCCGTTCTGCATTTTTCTTAAAAATGCGTCTTCAGAAAAATGTTTTCGGCACACGCAAAACCGTTTCGAGGTTATGTCGTCGTTTGACATAGTTTTTAACTCGGGATTTCGAATCACTTTGAGCCACTTGATCCGAACGGATGCCTTCCTTGTAATTCTGTGTCCAAAATTTTTTATTGTTCTATTTTTCTTTTCTTCATACCCAGGCACAACACAGTATTCGCGATCCATTTCAAACAATTTCAAATCGACATGTTACATTCATTGAAAACAAAACATGCAATATGGCCGAATGTTCCGAGCTTCTCCTTACCCTTCGGGGTCGAAGTTAGGGCGCCATCTAGGAAGGACACCAAACTAATCTAAAGAAATAATAATAATAACTATTTGCCATTTTGGCCTCTGGGAGTGAACCGAGCCTGGGGTGGCCAACATGAGTTTTCTTTCTCTGCTACCTCATCTGCTGTGAAATTGTGGGAAATGTTCAGTTTTATCTAGCGTTGTAATATATTAATTTTGGTAATTATGTAATTATTTCATCAACTTCAATATGAAACATCAAACACCAAAAATGTGTATGAAAATACTTCCAAATTTATTTATTAAATTTCATTTTCATAATTTCCTGTGATTATATGAAAACTTGACTGTAAACAAAAAAAATGACTAAAACAAATATAAAATGAAAAGTTAGCTTTTCGAAATCTTTATATTTTTAGAATAAGGAATTCCCACGCCATGTTGTTATAAAAATTAAATGAATATTGTTCCTATAACTTTCTGGAACTTTCAATCCATCAATCTATCTATCTATATATCTATCTATGTGTCTATCTGTCTGTCTATCTATCTACTTATCTATCTATCTATCTATCTATCTATCTATCTATGTTGAATGAGAATTAAAAAATTTTTGTTCAAAAAATTTATTCAGTTCGGAAGAAATGAAATTTTTGTGTGACAGACTGTTTTTTTTCGCCCTTAGAATCAATTAAATGTGATTATTTGTAAATTTGATTTGATTGTACTTGGAATATATTTTGTTGGTGAATAAAAAACAAACTAGTTACATCATAAAAGCTTCCTATTTTTTAAAGAAAAAAATATATAATTTTAAAAGTTTTCAAGTTTTAGGTTAGAATGGCACTGGTACTTTAAAAAATTTACTGGCACTTTAAAAAATTTAATTTTTTTATTTCTACTATTAAAAACGCTCAAGAAGAGAAGTATTACTTGTAAAAAGTAAGAAAATTACACAAATTGACAGAAAACGTTGCATGGAGGTCAACATCAAATTTTGTTTTCCCACATTCACAAACTCAATATCTCGGGAGCATGTTTTTATTATTATTCATTTTTTAAATTAAAAATTGAATTTGTTATTTCAATCTGCAGCCGAGCCCACTGCAAGTTTTGACACCCTGCGGCGTTCCAACTTTTTATTACTATATAAAAAATGCGCATTCCTTTTGGACTGCCACCCTTCATATATTGCTATGAAATGTTCAAGATACTACTTTGTAAACATTTTAAATACATGAAAAATTGACGTACATTTACTTTCGGTACAAAGAATAGCACACATAAATAATTGTAAAATAATGTGATTCCAATAGTGAATAACCTATATTCCCTGATTAATTACGTAAGTTGTACAAATAAAGATTAAAGTGTTTACTGATTGTTTAAAGATTAAATCGAAACTTCATCACAAAGCATAATAAACCTAAAAAAGTGTTTACAAGTTTATAGGTTAGGTTAATTCGAACTAAATTGTTCATCATACTAAATATTGTATGATTTGCTTTGTACGATTACAAGTGATAATTTCATACAAATATATTCATTGTACATGCAACTACTTATTAAAATACAATTAAACAAAGTCATTTTGATCGTCTTACCTTTTGCAACTTTTGCAGTTCTAAGCGAACCAGAATCAGAGTCACTTGAAGAATTCAATTCTTCTAAGGCTTTTTTAATTGCTCGACGTTTTCTCGCTCAAATGCGACTTTGCTCTTGCTTTATTCTTTCGGGATCCATTGTTTTAAATGCAATTGTATACAATACATATGGTTAGACATTTAATTTAGAAAACGTAATGATGTTGAACTGACCATGAGTATAGGCGTCACACGCGGACGAATAGAGAATTAATAGAGGCGCCCTATTTTGAATCCTGTTATGGGCCAAGCGAAAATCAGATTTGCGTTACTTAATAAAAAAGAAAAATTATCCGGGCTTTATTCGGACCTGATCAGGGCCATAAATACGAAATTCATCAAACCGTCTTACGTAATAATTCGGGCAACCTATCCGGACATTATTCGGACCTGATCAGGGCCGTAAATACGGCCTTTTATCAGATGGCTTTACTTAAAAATAAGGGCACCTTATCCGGGCCTCATTTGTGCCTGATCAGGGCCGTTGTACACATTTTTATATCAGGCAACCTTATCAGGGCCTAGTACGAGCCTTTTTTTAAATAAGGCTAAAAAAGGCATTTTCCGCACGGGCGCGGTGCACACACTATAGAGTTTTAGTTGAAATGACATTTAGTTGAATCGATATTTAGTTCGATTGTATCGCAACCAAAAAATCGACATTTTCGGTTGATACATATTTTGTCACTTTTTAATAAATTATTATAAATTATTAAATAAACAAAATATAGTTTTAATTTCACATTTAAATTCTTTGCGAGTCAAAGTTTATAAAAAGCTTAACTATAAGGCAAACCAAATTTTTGTGGATGACCCTATTATGTATTTTTTTGACATTTCCCAAAATTCTCGTTGTTTTCGTCACCATATAAATTTTCTTATTACATTATTATCAGGGTTATTCTCAATGTAAAACGCAAAACAAAAGAAATTTTGTTTCAAACCAAAATCGACCTTTACAAAAATTTGAGTTATAAAGTAAAAAGTAGGAAATAATTTTCTCATCAAAACGAAAAATTGAGGTCTTGGCCTAATTAAGGTAATTTTGTTCGTCCTCGACGTCGGGTATGGTGTTACTATTTTTACTTATTATTATTACGGAAGTTAACGTTAATTAGAAATTTTAATCGTTTTGGGTCTTTTAAAATCCCCTGGACTGCGGTTTAAACTTTTTTTTTGTAAATAGAACCAAAATTATGCAATTATTTTTTCATGGAATGGAACAAGATTAATAGTGAGTTATAAAAAAAATAACACTGGCCTTTTTTAGAGTCACCCTACTATACATGTTTTAATAAAAGCGCACCCCAGTGGGCACATGATATTTAAACTGTTTTTTTTTTATTATTTAAGTTGAAAGATGCCAAAAAATCATAATTTTCATATTTGTGCTACCTACTTTCCTATATTTATTCATTTATTGACTAATTATAATAATTCATTATAAATTAAACTTATTTATTTTTGTAATTGTTGTAAAAAAATTAATTCATAAAACTGGCATCTGTCAGTATTATTTATTGTCGCTGCATTTTCGGTGTTAGAATGCATTTATATACTAATTTCGTCCTTAAGTTATATACAGTTACAATTAAACACAAACTATAACTAAACTACAACAATTGTTATGGTTATAAACTGGCCTTTAAAGTGAAGCATGCATGAATTTAAAATGACCAATACAATTGTACAAAAACCAGTGTAACAATGACGATTGCTGTCGCTTAGTCTTCAGTAATGATCAATGGTGAATTTTACATAATTTAAGGATGAACTGACACACAGACTGACTTTCCGAGGCAAATTGAATACATATTTACACAAATTTTGTTTCAGAAATTCCTTGCTCGGTCCGACTTATCAAAAAGTGGAGATATTAGCTTAGCTGAATTCATACACTATATCAAGGAGCACGAGAAAAATCTGCGACTTCAGTTTTCTGATCTCGACAAAAATCAAGATGGTAAGAACGAATTCAGAAAGATATTGAGCAACTCACACTTCTTCCGTTGAAATTGACTAACTGCTCAAAGTGATTTGGAAACTTAACCGGAATTAAGATACAAGGACATGTGTCGAAAAACTATAGTCCGAGAGCCAGGACATTTTTTATGTATGATTTCATACTGCTTAAAAACTTGTGAGTGGGTGATTTTGTATGTGAAAGTCACAGAAAAGCAAGCCTGCCCCCCCCCCCTCCTGGTAACGTCATATGTATTTTAGCCATTAAAATTTTGTTTAAAAGTCTGACTTATATCATATCATACCATACTGTCTGGCTGTTTGTCCGATTACCAAATGGCGCTAAAGTCGGTCAAAGTTGTCAGAATAAATTCACGAGAAAAAATGTTAGTTAAAAACGTCATAATAATAAAGGAATTCATTCAGGTTTTTACTTATTATTTTGTAGTATCAAAAAACGTATCTTTGAAAGAAATGAGTGCAATAAGAACCGTGCCAAATACCGCATTCTAGATTACGTATATTCATACTTAAATTTAAATAGTATTTTCGTGAAACCGACGGCAGCAGCTGCGCGGTGATTTTCGTCTCGTTAAGCAGTCGTGTTTTTACTAAGCTTAACCTTTTTTACGCCCGGTGCAAATTGATAATCCCCCCTCCCCCTCAGGAAGCAAACAGCGCCGCAGACCAATGCAATATTTATAAACAGTCAAGGTTGAGAATGGAAGAAATGATAATATTTTTATTTGAAATTCAAGATTTATCAATTTTTGTAGGTAATTTATTTGTGTACTTGCCCCCCCCCCCCTGTACGTCTGTGCCGAGTGTGAAGACCCTGACGGTACTCGGTTTAGAAAAGAAAAGGTGTTAAAAGAAAGATAGGTAACAAGTATTTAATCTTAGAAACATATACAATTTTATAATTGAAGCCTCGGTAGAAAGAACGTTGGATCAAAACAAGAAATGTCAAAATAGTCAAGATTATTTACTTTACATCATATGAATCTCAATTTCAAAAGAGTGTATTTTTCCAAATTTAACTTTAGTGAACAAGGATAAAGCAGAAAATTGCATTTCCTTAAGTTTAAAAAAAATCAAAAACTGAATTCGGCAAGTCTTGAAAGTAATTATTCTTCCTTTTAAAAATAATATGTTTGCTATCGCCGGCTCTGGACGTTTTACTAACTAGCACTTCTGTTTTCTTTTTATTAACTTAAACTACTCCATTCTCTCTAGTCCTTGATTTTTTTTTGCTTGCCATTTTCATAAATTCAGTTTTATTCTTTCACCCCTGTTCAAAGTTTCTAATTGTAAGTTGAATTTAGAAACATACATTTTGGAAGTTGACGTTGATACGAAGTAACGATGAATATTTTCACATTTCTTTACAAAATAAATTTTTCCGAGGCTTCAATTTCTTGTACATATTTTGTAAAATGAACTCCATTTAAAACATTTTTTTTATGAAAACTTTCCCCCCCCCCCCCCCCCCTCTGTCGTACATTTTTTGTGGTTGATGCCTACACATGTGCATTGAGAAAAGGTTTTCGGTAGACCCCCCCCCCCCCCGCCCTTTCTAAAAGTCCAAGCAAATGCGAGTGCTTGTAATAAAAATCCGGCTGCATACGGCATACGGTAGGGAATATTTAGTAAGGATGGGTTTTCTATAATGTAAATGTCCAAAAAGATTGCACATGGATATATAAAAAATACTAGCAATTGTTAACCGCAATAATTTAATCGCCGGTTCAAATCCGGCTCGCGTGTAAATACGGCAGATATCTGTTTATCATTCCCCCTCTGTATGAAGCTAAATTAGAGTCATCTTACGCCGTAAGTCCTTAAACCGTAGAAATACGTGTAGTATAATAAAAAAAATAGTATTTTCAATAACAGTAAACAACACTTAAACACAGCATAGCGGTGTGCGCTATTCAGAGAAGGGAAAAGAGGAATTTTCAAGTGCGAGTAGAAAGTGAGCGTCAGTAAAATCTGTGCTCTTTCATCAGCATATCATTATGCTTTTTTGAAAATTAACAATTTTGTCCGACTTAAACGCTATCTTTGCAACCATGCAAACATTCTGGCCAGTGTATTTTCGAGTGTTTTTCAGAAAAAATAACTAGTACAGTAAGAGCCAGACGGTGTGTTATGATACCCCCCCCCCCCCTGCCAAAATATTGAAAAATGTTGCAAACCTTAACGCCATATTACATCCGCGCAAACAGCCATACAGTAAGTAAGGTGTACAAAGGTCATCGATTTTTAAAATAATTTTGATTGAAAGAAATCACTTAAACACGTTAGAGAGGGATGGGGGGGGGGTGACTCCAGACTTGCATTTCCGTGAATTTTACATGCAAAATCATCCATTTACAAGTTTTCTAGCGGTATGAAGTCATACATGAATAATATCACTGGCTCCTGGACTATAAATTTATATGTATACAGGGTGTCCCACCACCTATGCACTTCCCGGTAATGTGTGATAGAGCACAAAAAAAGAAACAGAAAAGTCCTTTGGCAACATTTTATCTGGGCTTCAAAAAATGTAAAGGCTTGAACTTCTTAACACTTCTGAGACAAACAAGTGGTTGCTATATCTCACTCCTGATTGGTTCATTATGCCAAACTTTGAAGCTTTACTTTGCCTAAACTAAGGCCTAGATCAAATTTTACCACAGGACTTTTCTGTTTTTTTTGTGCTCTAACATGCATTGCCGAGAAGTGAATAGGTGGTGGGACTGTATACCTAGAAATTTAACGCAGGAAAAATAACTAAGAGAAATAGCAAAAGGAACTTCGTCCTTGCCTTAAATTAAGTTAGTAAATATCATCAATATTGAAACAAATTATTTCCAGATTTCTGAACTAAACTGTTAAACGGTTGATATTGGCATATTGAAGAAAGGAACTGATGTTAAATAAAAAAAACTTCAACCTTAACTTCACGAGCCAGGTTGCGTGGATTAACATGGTTGGATGAACAAATTTGTCAAAATGAACAATTGCGAATGTATATCGTATACTAATTAAACTTTAATACTTAAAGTGAATTTTTATGGAATTGAATAATTGCATGCGATTCTCGCTATATTATGAATGAAGTTCGTAAACAATTAATTGATAGCTTCATTCTCCTTCTATAAGTATATGAAGGATCTGATGATAGCTTTATCATGTAACTTATTCATGAGTGAAATCCCCGTCGTATAATTAATCGCTTTTTTTTTGCAGGAAAAATAGATCTGGAAGAATTAATAAGAGCCTTCAAGGATCTTGGTATTGAAATGGAGAGGGCAGAAGCTAAGAAACTTTTAAGGAGGTGGGTTCATTCATTTCTATTTTTAACAACATATAGGACCTTTTATTTCACTTTGCGAATTTCCCTTTGAAACATTCAAATTTTGATACAGAATTAAGAGGCACGTCTTTTTTTATAATAACACAATATTCTAAATTTATTAATGACTGAGGATATCACAAACGAAAAGTGATTTTATGATTATCAAAAACAATTAATTTTTTTGTGCGTGAACTCATTCTTAAAGTTTTACGACCTACGAGTTCATTCGAATTAAAATTATTCATTTTTATTTCCTGCTGTGAAAAAATCATGTAAGGTAGTGTCTTTGATCAAATAAAACATTAGAAATTGAGAAATTATCATTCTAAAACTTATAAACTGGAAGAATTAAAATTGTAGTCCTTAACATTTAATTTAACAATAAATTTTAAACTTAAAAGCCTTCTAAATTGTAGAATTTTGGATACAAATCTGAAAGTATTTCTTAGTCACCTATAATTAGAGACCCCTATTTTATGCGAAGCGCATAATCGCATAATCTCACAGAATTGAATATTTCTCGAAATCTTTGTGATTTATGAAATTTTTAAGTTAAATAAACAAAATTCGTCTTCGCATATAAACGCATAATTTTTTTATCTTCGCATAATTTTGCATAATTGTCCAAATTTTGATTTTCGCATGGAAAATTTTGTTTAATTGACAAACTTTTTAAAAATTCTAATAGATTTTGTACAAATTTATTAATTTAGTACATTTCAACAGCAAGTATATTTTTTATTTTGTGAAATGTGAGTGTAAAGACTGAGCAATTTTCTAGTGTTGATTTCGAATTTCGCGCGTGTTGCTAACACATGTAGGTTAGGTCGGATGCTGAATACAGCCGCGAAATGCTGAAACTGTCAATTTTAAAATGGCGCCTGTAAGCAAGTCGTCTGTCAATAGTGATCATCGATCAAAGTGCTATCGTTAATTTTTTTCTTTTTTCGTTTATAAAAAGTGACTAAGTGACTTATCACATATACGGGATCGATTTTTTAATACTTGTATTCAGAATGGGGCCCAAAATCACTCCTAGGAACAAACTGACAGTTTTTGATCGTGCAGATCAGTTTAAAAACGAAGGCATGTATGTCTTCGATGCGATTAAGAAAATCCTGATGTGCAAATACTGTAACAAACAGATTAAATGGGAAAGAAAATGCATTTTGGAAAATCACTGCCTATCTGAATTACATAAATCGAAGAAAGAAAGTGCTCTCAAACTTGAGACAGTTAATAGAAATGTGAAACAAATTTCCATGGAAGAGTCTATTGTCAAATTCAAGAAAAATAAAACTGAAAAAGAAGAATTCATTATGTCTACAGTTTCAGCTTTTATAAAAGCTAACATTCCAATTGAAAAGTTTGACGATCCCGGTATTCGGGACTGGATGAAAAAATATATCAAAGGTGCTACTCTTATTTTTATATTTTTTGCTTATTTTAAGAATCACTTACAAACAGTTGTAACTGTATACTTTGTTCTGATGGTCTTTATTCATTTCTATAATTAATTAGAACGATAAATTATTTCCATACTATTAATTTTTTTACTTTTTAATATTTATAACTATTTTGTCAGTTTTCTGGGCTTAAAACTATAAATTATTTTAATATTTAAATAATAAGAAATTTCATTTTTTCACTTAATTGGATATTTAAATCATTATACCTAACACAAAAAATATACCTTTGAAATATAATTTAATAGGGGCTGGTGATTTGCCAAATGCTGACTGGATAAGAAAGCACTACGTTCCTCTTATAAAGGAAGAATATGACGAGAAACTCACAGATTCTGTTAAAGGCAAACCTATAATAGTGCACTGTGATGAAACAACAGATAAAAAGGGACAAGCTGTCTTCATAATATTGTTCAAAATTTTGCCTTGCGATCTTAGCGCTGAAGCGAAGCTATTGGTAGCTGGAGTATCAATA
>JAABKJ010011808.1:0-10661 GCA_011634705.1 Andricus grossulariae
AATCCAGGCCATCGATAGGTAACGCTGATAGAATGCTGCGTCTTTACAGACACATCTATCGATGAGCAGGTTCTCCCAACATCCTGCTACGCCTTTCTTTGAGCCGCGTTATTCGTACATTTCTCGCCACACAGGTCCAATTCAACGACCAATCCCATCATTTAGGATAGCTGTAAAGATCTTACACAGTGTTTTCAGACAAGTTATTGGCCTGTAATTTCTAGGGTCAGCTAAATTGCCCGTATTTGGCAGAAGGACTGTGCGCCCTTCAACCAACCACTACGGAATGGGCTCTTCCGACTGTACATATGAGGTGAAGATTCGGGCAAGATGCTGGTGGGTTGAAGGAAACTTCTTCCACCAGTAGGTCTTGATACCATCTGGGCCCATAGCGGAATTCAGTGATCACCCTGTTTCTGTCAAAAATCCACCCAACCCTAACGAGGTAGAAGCTTTTTGGAGAAAGGTATACAAAATCCAACAAACACTGGAGTTGAAAGAAGATGCTGATGATATCATCCGCTTCAAGGAGTTTTGCGACAACCTCATAATATTTGAGGAAGAATGTCCATTAAGCACTGCCGGAGAAGTAAAAAAAGCACTTAGAGGCACGAAGAAATTTTCCGCCGCAGGACCAGATGGTATCAAGAACTTCTGGTGGAAGAAGTTTACTTCTACGTACCAACATTCGGCCCGCATATTCAGCTCAATTTGAAGTTGAAAACACCGATTCCGCAGTGGCTGGTATTAGGAGGAAATATACTCCTACCGAAAAAAGGCAACTTGCCAAACCCAAAGAATTACAGGTCAATAACTTGTTTTTAACACCCTATATAAGATCTTTAAAGCTATCCTGAACAACAGATTTTTTCAAAGAATTGAGCCTGTGTGGCGAGAGATGTACGAACAACGTGCCTCGAAAAAATGTGTAGCAGGATATCGAGAGAACCTGCTAATTGACAGGTACGTCTGTAAAGACGCAGCAGCCCATCAGCGCGTCCTGTCAATGGGCTAGATTGACTACCGGAAAGCTTTCGATTCAACCTCTCATAGACTTATCATCGGTCTGTTGAAAATCTTGAAGGTGCATCCACACATATGGGGATGCATAGAGAGATTGATGCCCCTTCAGAAAACTAGATTGACAGTCTCATCTGGATATGATCGTGTGACAACAAACAACGTCACCTTCCATAGGGGCGTCTCTCAGGGCGATACCATCAGCTCATCGCTAATATAAGGTCACTCATGTATTTTATATGAATGATTTGAAGATCTATGCTCTTGGTGAAAGCAGACTTCAAATTGCTTTAAATATCGTCAAGGAGTACACAGGAGAGATTGGTATGGACTTTTGATTGGACAAGTGTGCCAAGATTCATCTGAAAAAAGAAAGAATTATTGGCGTTCCCAGTGACCCTGAGCTTGTAGGTATAATTCTTATTAGACATTTTGACACTAAAGAGACCCAAACATAGCTGGGCGTGCCTAAAAGCCGCATTCAGGATGAAAAATCAGTAAAGGAGTCTCTTCGTAGCAGATACAAGCATCTTCTTCGGTAGGTTTGGTCTTCAAATCTGTCGGCCTTGAACAAGGTATCCGCGACTAACATCCTTGCCGTCCCGGTTCTACTCTACTCGTTTAGGGTGGTTCAATGGACGAAGAACGAGCTTACGGTCCTTGATATCGCCATACTTAAAATTATGCATATGTATAAGAGTTTGCATATCAATTCATCGGTTCCGCGATTATATATCTCAAGCCACCAAGGCGGACGCGAACTTCTGAATCTTCAATGTCTTCATAAACCAATGTCTTCATAAACCAATTCTCCCAAGTACAGCTAACACCATTGCAAATCGCAGAAATCTTCTCCTGAAAATGGTCAGGAAGCACGAGATGATTGGCAAAGGAGCGTTCCTTTACAAAGCTGCAGACCAGGCGGCCGACCCCTTGGCCTGAATTTCGACATCAGAAGTGAGGAGAATGCATAAATCCATCTAGATGCTTCACATCTAAAAGCCGAAGTAAAGCAAGCAGAGGTTGAAAAATTCCGCCGACAGCTACTCGACAAAAAAATGCACGAAAACTTTCACAGGAATGTAGAAAAACAGTTCTTGTCGAAAGAGCAAACTTTTGCTTTCTTCAGATCATCAGGAGTTGATTCCACTACAGAGGGTTACATTTTTGCATGCCAGGATGGTGTTATTTCCATCTTAGTATACAGTGACCGCATTTTATGTCATGTACACGCTGAGTACCTGGAACACATACTATCCGGATGTTTCACTCACGCGGGAAAGACGCATCTCTATAGACATAATACATCCCTAAGATTGCTTTATTACCATCTTTGTTGCTCTTACGGTGTTGGCCGCGACCCTGCCCTACTGAACGCTCCGAGGGAGATAGAGGCAATTGTCCAAAACGAGAAGTGCCAAATTTTCTGGAACTACGATTTTCGGACAGCAGTCTCCATTGCACTCTCGAGGACTGACATCGTTCTCCAAGACTTCGAGAAACAAACTATATGCGTGATCGAATTCTCGGCCCCGGCCTACTACAACATCACTGCCAAGGTGAAGGAAAAAGAGGACTATCACTGTTTCTTAAACTTGAAGCCATACTCGCGTGCCAAAAATATGCCAAGGTACTTGCGAGTTGGAGGCAGAAAGTTATCATCCTTTGGTCACTTCGTATCCTTAAGACACACGAAGGGTTCACCGGCCTGTCGTTGTGATTTCATCGTTCCCAGTGGCCACCCGCAGGGTCCCCCTGGGAGTAACTGCCATCTATGAAAATGACACAAGCTCCCAGTAGAACCGCGGTAAATCACACCTGTGGCTATGTTTCACGACCGTGAGATGAGTGGCCACTGGGCACGACGAAAACAGAACGACGGAACGGCGAAAGCCTCTTGTGTCCTAAGGACACGGAGCGGCCGAAGAATTACAGATCTCTACAATTAGGTTTTTTGCTAAGATATAGTAAGGGATGGTAAGTAATGAATTTTTTCAAATTATATGTTACATTTTTTGAATTAGAATCAATACAATACTTTAATTACGATACCTTTAGAGAGGGTTGCAATTTTTGAAGTAGCGGTGGCGTGGTCTTCTGATCTACCTGGGTAAAGAACAGATTGTGTTCTCACTTACCGCAAATTCTTTTACATTATCGCGAATTTAACAAACACGCCCTTTTCTAGCCTGCGTCTAGGTAAATAAGGTGCCACTGGAAACAAGATAGATTTATTTGCATACATCTTCTTCTCGTTCATTTACGTTGTCGTTTTCATATATATTGAAGACAAGTAATTGTATTTTAGGGCTACGGGGTATGAAGGTTATAGGGGTATGATGGGTAGAGGATAATTCTTAACACGGCGGCCTATCACGAAGAGGTGAAAATTAATAGATTTAAATTCCAGACACAGCTACATTGTAAAGATGTGGGGATAACATAGCGTTTCTACTTTTGACCGACTATATGATCCATTCGCGCATTTTAACTGGAGAGAGGGGAAAAACAGGTATATATGGAGGGGAAAAGAGAAGAAAAGTATAAGTGAAAGGAAAAAGGTGAGATCTGAAGTGCTGAAGAAAAAATTTTTTTATCTGGGAAGTATATGGTGAAAAGTGGTATCTCGAGAGTGGAAGAAAAAAGTTGGAATCTGGGTGGTGTAGAACAAACCTTGGGGTGGATGAAGGGAAAAAGGTGTTATCTTAATTCCACCTGCAGCTTTGGTGCGCCAAACTGCCAATAAACTTTCTCATATTTATAACATTAAGTTCGTGTGATACTTGCTTACATCATACCATTCCTACCGTACTGTCATTTTTTCCGCAATAACTTACGTATACACGAATTGAGATGTCGAGTTTCTCATTTAAAAAATTAAATAAAAGGCACTGAGGAACTTTTTTATACAGGATATTAAAGGCGTATGACATAAGTATCACATGGCCTTAAATATTTCACTGTTATTTAGTCACGTGAAACATA
Source organism: Andricus grossulariae (assembly GCA_011634705.1). Lineage (NCBI taxonomy): Eukaryota > Metazoa > Arthropoda > Insecta > Hymenoptera > Cynipidae > Andricus > Andricus grossulariae. The sequence continues at coordinate 4,006 of JAABKJ010011808.1, forward strand.
GAAAGCGTTCAAGGTGTCATTGGCAATGAATATTTTTTGAAAATATTGAACATAGACTTGGCCTCACTTCCGAAAGTTTCAGTTTCAGAGACATCTATACGTGTTTGTCACATTTCTTTGAAGTATTTTTCTTCTATCATGATTTATTACATATTTATTATATTTTTCTCTTCATGACCAGTCCAAAAATATAATAAAATATTTACTGATTCTTGAATTATCACAAAAAGTGTTGAAGCGGACCCAAGACGAAAAAAGGCGATTAAGTGACGATTCTGGTCTCTTATTTCCCATGTGTTAACAGAAGATAGAATACCGACTGACGTCCAACCGTCTGCTTTTCGTATTGGGCTCGTTTACTCATTTGTTATGATAATTCGAGAAATAGCAAATATTTTACTATGTTATTAGTCACGAGGTCTGGCATCGTTCTCCTTGACTTCAAGAAACGAACTAAATTCATGATCAATTTATCGGCTCGAGCCGACAACAACATCGCAGTAAAGGAGAAGAAAAATGATCAGAGGTATCGAGACCTTAGATGGAAGCTGCGGTAACTGTAACTGCTTTGTGTGTGCCTACGCCTCGTCATTGCAAACACGCGAGGTTAAAAAGACGTTTGAATCCTGGGTTTACACGATACTTTATGTAAATGCGCATTCGCTGCCGATCTTTATATTGTGCAAACGTCTATTTTCGGAACTATAAAAACGCTGGCAAAACGCGTGAGCGTTCCATAAAATGATTTTCCTTGTGATCGGTCCTTTCGGAGGTGCGACGCTATCACTGGTTCCTGCCACTGGTTGCGGTTCTACATGGAGTCAGTGTCATCTTCTTGGATGGCAGTCGCTGCCAGGGGGTCTCTGTGATGGTTATTCAACCAATGATATACATTAGTTTGTTTTTAGAGTCAAAGAAAACGATGTCAAAACTCGATACCTCTCCTTCTTTTCATCTCCTAGGCTGTGCTGTTGTAGTCGTCCGGTGCAGAGAATTCGATCACGAATATAGTTCGTTTCTCGAATTTCTGATGAACCATATCAGGCCTCGAGTGTGCAATGGAGACTGCTTTCGGGAAATAGTAGTTCCAGAAAGCTTGGCAATTCTCGTTTTGGACACTTGACTCTCCCTCGGAGCATTAGGCAGGACGGGATCGCGGCCAACATCTTAAGAGCGACAAAGATGGTAGCAAAGCACTCTCAGGGCCGCATTGTGTCTCTGGGTTTATATCGTTCCCGCGAGAGTAGGACATCCGGATAGTATGTGTCTTAGATACTAAAAATATGAATGAAAAGCTCTGCACCTATCACTGGGAACTTCTTGACGTATAACGGCGCTACGGTATACCAGGTTGAAATGAGGCTATCGTGCCAAGCGAAAATGAAACCCTCTGTGCCTGAATTAACTTCAGATGATCAAGGACGGTAAAATTATCTCCATCAACAAGGACTGATATGTTACATTTCTGTAAAAGTTTCCATGTATTTTCTTCTCGAGGAGCTGTTCGAGGAAGTTTTTGACCTCTGCTTGATTCATTTGTGCCTTTAGAAGCGAGGCATCAACATGTAGTAATGCACTTTCCTCACTTTCGATGTTTAGGTCTAGGGTAAGGGTCTCGGCTGCATGCTCCGCTGTACTCAGGATAATTCGGTTATAAAAAACACTGGAGATTTAGAAGTTCGCACCCGCCATTATGGCGTGGGATACACAAGCACATAACGGACGAGTTAATATGCAAACTCTTCTGTATAGGCATGATCTTACGCCTGGCGATGTAGAAAGCCGTGAGCTTGTTCTTTGGCTTTGGAACCATCACAAACAAATACAGTAGACCTGGGATGGCAAGAATGTAGTTGCAGATATCTTGCTCAACGCCAACAGATTGGAAGACCAAATCTGTCGTATATGACGCTTATATCTGCTTCGGGGAGCCTTTTTCTCTGATGTTATATCCTCAATGCGGCTCTCAAGCACGCCTAGGAACAAGTATTCTCTCCCCAGGGGTCCCCGAGAACGCCAACAAGTCGACCTCGCTTTAGAATAATCTTGGCGCACATGTCGAATACAAAGTCTTAATGACTTAATGACGATCCTCAAAGCATACATAAGCTGCTCTGCTCCAGAAGCATAGATCTTCAGGTCATCCATATAAAACAAATCAGTGCACTTATGCTCGTGTGGGTGAAACTTCAAGCTTGCTAACAGACAGATAAATAATCCAGGACGTCAACAGATTGCGATTGTAGATTGCAGTGTCCAATTACGCAAACAATCCTGTTGTTCATGATAGCTTCAAAGATTTTATACATCTTGTTCAGACAACGTATTGGCCTGTAGTTGCTTGGGTTGAGCAACTCGTCTTTCTTCGGAAGAATTACAGTGCGTCCTCCTAACACCAGCCACTGCAAAATAGGCACCTCCGACTTTAATTATGAGGTGAAGATCCGAGACGGATGTTGGTGTGTGGAAGTAAACTTTTTACACCAGAAGTTCTTGATGTCATCTGGTGCTGCACCGCAGAAGTACTTCGTGCCCCTTATAACTTTTTTTACCTCTGCGGCAGTGATTGGTTTACATTCTTCGTCAGAAGTTATGTGGTTGTCGCAAAACTCGTTGCAACGTATTATATTCTCAGTGTTCATTAAATGGGTATCGAATAGCGTAGATGTCTTTCTGAAAAGTCTCGACCTCCTTGGGCTTGGGCGGATTTTTGAAGAGGCACGATGTTTCAGCGAGAAACTGTTGATTCTTGAATCAGAAAACAGCCACGAAATGCGGGGAAAAATATATAATTTTTGGACAAAATCTACAAAATTGTACTGGAACGAGAAAAAGAAAGTTTCTTTAGGTGCAAGACACCATATTTTATAATCTTTTTGACGCTGAATTCAATTCTGCCAGGAGAAATAGCGTAGCAAATTTCCTATCAGAAAAAAATACGGTTAAGGATGGAAAATCCAATGTGGAGAGACACAATTCGGAAGCATGATAGTAATTTGATAAAGTTGATTAACTTCAGGTTTTTAAGGTCGCTGAATCTGAATGTGTCATCAGAATTCCAAAATAAAAAATGACGAATCCAATATGGCGGAACAAAAATTGAAAAAATTCTGTAAACTTTACGAAATTAGTAATACTCACGGTTTTGAGGTCTACAACAAATAATAATTGTAAAGTGAATAAAAGTATCAATAATTATTTTCAATTTACATTTGTGATACAATACGTATTCCTTTGTTTAAATTAAAAATCGAGCATTTATTTTCAAGCAGTATAATGAAATATTTATTTTAACTTTCAATTTACAAGTCTATTTTTGTGATCAAAGAATTATTTTTAATAACTTTACAGTTATTATGTGTTGTAAGCAATTGATTTACACATTTCATTATTTTAAATAAGCGGGCCAACCGTAACCAATCCAGTTGCAGACGCGACGCGGGCCGAACACATCCGAACAAACACGAACGTCGAGACAGTTTACGGAGCGACAAGCGACTATCAATCAGTGTCATGTTTTTGTTTTAAATTAAAACACATTTTTATGAATTAGTTTAAACTGATCGCCGATATGTTGAACATACATGGGAGGCGACGGGCATGAAAAGAACACGGTGGATAGTGGTAATTAAGTTTTTCATTGAGATTTTCTACGTCAAGATGCTTTTGTACTAGACACTATTGATGAGTGTTTTTCTCAACTTGACGTTCTTGTTAAAGAATTGGTTAGAATTTCATCAAATTTATACGGAAACAAGAGTAACGAGATGTGTGACACGCATAAAATGGTTTTAGATTTGATAAATTTTTTATAAAACAAAAACTAACCGTTATAACAATAAAATGGCGCGAAATCGATAATAAGCTAGGGTCAAACCTTTGCCAGGCTTGGCGATCTAGCCTGCCCATCAAAGTAGGCTCTGGCTAGGTTTAGCATTTCATTCTAGCTTGACCCAGTCTTGATCACTAGGCCAGGGCCTAGTTTTGCCAGAATTGGGTCCGGTTACCCCCAAAACAATATTTGCACACGGGAAATTTTAGTTACAGAAACGTTACATTAAATGAACATATGACGGGATATGACATATGACGTCAGATTCAGATTCAGCGACCTCAAATACGTAAGTATTACCAATTTCGTAAAGTTTACAGAATTTTTTCATACAGTTTGAGGTGCAGTCTAAATAAACGAGCTTAGATCTAATTTGATACTTGGGAATTTATTATTAAGTGCAATTATTTCCCTACCTCCAGATCTGTCAACACAATTGTCACTGTATGCATTCAATCTCCCAGAAGAGATACATACAGAAATGAAAACAGATGGTTTTAGCTAAGTCTCAGTTAACGCTAGGATATCAAATTCATATAAATTGTTTGCTGTAATTCGATCATTGAATTTCGTATTGATGTATATATTTAGACTACGGTTACCTAGGATGATGTTAAAGTCGGTTTCAGCTTCTAGACTATTTCTGGAGTACCGTTTCTGTATATAATCTGAAGATCTTTTTCCCCTCGTTGAATTCCATCCTGAAGGATTATTTTCAGTTTCTGGTATTGCTTTTGTTGCATTGAGGTACAATTCAAGGAAATTTGTAAGCTTCTGGTAATGGGCGGTAGCTCGGTTACGTTTTTCATCGTGATGAATGCTCTGATATTTCCTTGACTGTTTGTTCCGACTGAAATAATATTTTTGTTGGACCTGTTATTACACTAGATCTTCTCCCGATACTTCGAGTTCTGGTGCACGCTATTGATGACACAGAAGTAAGAGTATGACGAAGTTCTTTAAGTTTTGCTTTGTCAGAAATTTTAAGTGAAGTATTAGGGTCGTTAGATTCAGAAGAACAAAAAATTAAAAGGTTTCTCTTACGTGTATATCTTTGGCTTAATTCCTTAGTGCTTGTTCCAATATACTGCTCTGAAAGTTCGTCAATGTTAGACGGCTTAGTTGACTGCATAGATTGCTCAATGTTGTCAATTCTAGTCTCAATATCACCAATTCTTTTGTCGAATTGTTCAACTACAATAGATAGTGTATCCACCTTTTTGTGAGATTGTTTACAGAAGATTGTGCTGCTCAGAAATCATCTTTCATATCCGCCCTATGAGTTCTGAGCACATAGGAGACTATTTGTTCCGTTACTTTCTTGAAACGATCCATATTTTGTTCAGTCATATTTACAGAGTTATTACTATGACTTTCTAACGGAGAGCTGAAACGAGATTCACAACAACGAGAGAAAGAATCGTTAGTTTTCCTAATGAGTTTAGAGGCACAATGAGGATGAGATTTAGCTGGACATCTCTAACAGCTCAAATCTTTTACACTTTTTGTTGCGCCATATTGGATCCTTCATTTTTTACTTTGAGATTCTTACATCAGATTTGGATTCAGCGACTATTAAAATCTAAATATAATCGATATTGTCAAGTTACTATCATATTTTCGATTTGTGTCTCTCCATATTAGAGTTCCTATATTTAACCCGATTTGTCTGAAAAGGGAAATGTTCCACGCTTATTGTTCTGCCGGATTTGAATTCTGTATTGCAAAATCTATTAAATATGGTGTCTTGCACCGAAAGAAACTTTTTTTTCTAGTTTCAATACAATTTTGTAAATTTTTGTAAAAAGATTACGGTCTTCTCCCGCATTTCCAGGCCGGCAAATTCAGAAAAACTTTTCTCTTCAATGTTCCCTCATTGTGCATTTAATGAGCATTTACTTCGTTCCATGAACATCCATTTGTGTCAATTCGTTCCAGAAATATTAGGTTTTGAAAGTAAATTTTGCAAAATAGCACATTGTGCGGCTTACCAGATGCTATGTAGTCAATCACACACTAAATACTGTATGGATTCGCCCAGCCAATCTTCTTGTTCAGTTGATTCAAGCGCCTTTTGGGCTTTTGATTCATTGTCGGCTTTCGCTTCGATTTGAATCGGCAAAAGCTCACGCCGCACCATAAACTGAGCAACTGATGGTCCAGAGGTCCTACTCCTAAATATCTTTGCGAATGGTTGCATCCATATCTTGGTGCTCAAGATGAACGTGAATGTAAATGTTCCTCCTTTTCCTAAAATCGCCATTATCACGCAGGGGGTGGAGTCCACGTCAACTGAGCACGGGAATTTTCATGTCAGAATGGGATTTGACTGTAATTTAGGATATATGATTGCTTGGTGGCAAAAATTTGTTTCCAGATACATTTCAAAATAAAAAAATCTGCCCGCCGCGCGGGCACATTCTCATCGCGCGCTGCGCGCGCGGCTCGCAAGTTTGAGCGCGCACAGGGCGCGCGACTGTTGGTTCTCGCGCTTCGCGCTTCATAACGTATGTACCTCGCACTACGCGCTCGATCATTGTATTTTCCCCACTTTTAAAATTAAAGGTCAAAGCATCAACAACTATAATTTGGTGAGTATGAATTATCTTTTGTTAAAGCTCCTTCGGCTTTAACAAAAACATTCTCATCACGTGTCTCGTGCTTCGCACTCGCTTTTACCGGAAATGCAAATTTTTCTACATTATTTTCAACTTTACTATATCAAGTGTATATTACATATATTTATCTCTGTACCTCGGTCTGGGGCTGCTCATTCAGATATTGCAAAATAATGTACACATTTTATTTTTCATGAGGCCGAATT
>JAABKJ010011809.1:0-10661 GCA_011634705.1 Andricus grossulariae
ATCTTCAAAGTCATGGGTAGTTAAGCGAATTTTTAGAAACAAGAAACGTTCAGCATGAAAGCTGTTCATAAAATTAAGAATACGTTTTCTAATGAAATATCTATTGACAATATTATTTTATTAACAAATTACGAAGATTTTGTTTCGGCCGCGTGTCTTTTTTATTCGCACGTATGTATAAACGCAACGCGCTCACGTGTAAATGCATCTTCGCTTGTTAAAAAAAGATTAGAACATTCACAGAAAAAAAATCTAAACGTACATTTATTCACAGCATTCGTATGAATATTTACAGTAATTTTAATCTAAAAAATATGGAGGACAGAAGTCACTGGAAAGGTATTTTTAGTTTATTCTGTGAAAAAATTAAACATACAGAACGTTTTCTGTAAATTTCATCAAACAATTTCATTAATTTTCAGAATAATGCCGATTCGAAGTAAAAAACACAACAAAATTCGGTGTTCTATATAATGACATTTTCGAGTTTTTTTCTAAAAATGGCAAAAGGCACAACTTTGTTACATGGAGCAAAAAGATGCGCAATCAAATTCGCTATAAGAATATGTACAAATTTACTTAAAAATATCGTAAAAAGTTAAAAATGACATACTTCGGACCAAATAAAAAAAGACCTCAATGATGTTAAGAAGATCCTTCAATAATTCTACGTTTCGAAAGAAAAATACTCTCCTCATCAGGAACAGGGATCCAAGTAAATTATCAGTCTTTATAAAAACTTGGAAAAAACCCAAAGTGTCGAGGTAGACAAAAAATGTTTTTCATGCTCTTGTATTCCATCTGAAGTGTTCTGTGGCTAAAATAATGCAATTGTAAAAGAAGAGAAAGGAAAAAGCATATTTTAATTGTTGATATAATAAAAAGTAATGAGGTCCTGTAACACGGAAACATTAAAAATTCTTCGAAAAAATGACTTCTTTTTTAATTTAAAAAGGAAGACAGAACAAACGTTTTGCTCCATAGTAAGGGTTAACATGAAGTGAAGGAAGATAAGAGCATGAGGTAATAAAAACATAAGTAGAGTAACGTAGTAATTCAAATATATCGGGTTCCTTATATTTAAAGTACGAAAAGTATACGATAATGATGAGATGATGATAAGAATATGCTCAATGAAAAAACATTGGATCTTAAATTAAAGAATCTAGTATTACCTTATATAATGGACTACAATTTTTTAGATCAGTTACTACATTTGAACAATTATCACCCTCATTCTGAACAAAAAACATTTCCGCTACAAGTCTTTTAAACTCATTCGGTTCATGGTGTAAAACCAATACATGTTCCCAGTCAAATTGATGACCAGTTTGAAACTGATATTTTGCAATAATTGTATGGTTCTTAGGATTGTGTCTAAAATGATTGTGATGTTCTTTAGTTTTAGTGAAAAGTAATCTACCAGTCTCACCTATGTAGAATTTATCACAATTTGAGCAAACAATTTTATATACTACATTACTAAGCTGAAAAATGTTAAGAGAATCTTTACCTAGTTTTATGAACTTATATAGCTTAGAATCAATCATAAATATTGTTTTAATGTTGAATTCGCTCAAAATTCTTTCAACTTCAAAAGACAAACTACCATGAAAAGGTATAGAAGCAGTACGTTTGAAATCTAAATTATCATCTAGATGTGAATTCATTTGTTGTGATAAAAGATCTTTAAGGTTTCTTATTTTATCATCAATGAGTGTTTGAACAAACTCTTTTGGATAATTATTAAGTAACAAAATATTTAAAAAAAAATCAATATCAGAGTTGTGAAAAGATATATGTGATAATTTAAGCGATTTGCCTACGAGGTTTTTTATAATGGCTATTTTATGCTGAATAGGATGGTTAGAAAAAAAGTGAATATATCTGCCTAAATAAGTATCTTTTCTGTACTAATCCGTGATAATAGTGCCATCATTGGTTTTTATAACTTTAACGTTTAAAAAGGAAATGGAATTGTTAGTTTCTATTTCGTGTGTAAATTTAAGCTTCGGATGGAAAGAATTAAGTTGGTGTAAGACATAATCTAATTTATCCTTAGTTAAAATAATAAAAGTGTCATCTACATAACGAAAATATGTGTGAATGGTAAAATCTTAATTTTTCATAACTATTGACTCTAAATCTTGCATAACCTTAAAGATCTTTTACCACAACAAATTAAGTCACATCTAGATGATAATTTAGATTTTAAACGTATTGTTTCTATACCTTTTGATGGTAGTTTGTCTTTTGAACTTGAAAGAATTTTGAGTGAATTCAACATTAAAGCAACATTTAGGATTGATTCTAAGCTTGATAAGTTCGTAAAACTAGGTAAAGATTCTCTTAACATTTTTCAGCTTAGTAATGTAGTATATAAAATTGTTCGTTCAAATTGTGATAAATGCTACGTAGGTGAGACTGGTAGATTACTTCAAACTAGAACTAAAGAACATCATGGTAATTTTAGACACAAGCTTAAGAACCATAAAGTTATTGCAAAACATCAGGTTCAAACTGGTCATCAATTTGACTCGGAACATGTATTGGTTTTACACCATGAACCGAATGCGTTTGAAAGACTTGTAGCGGAAAAATTTGTTCATTAAGAATGAGGCTAATAATTGTTTAAATATAATATCTGATCTAAATAATTTGAGTCCATTATACAACGTAATACTAGATTCTTTAATTTAAGATCCAATGATTTTTCCTTGACCATATTCTTATCATCATTTCATCATTATTGTACAATTTTAGTAGTTGTTAATTTGATATTAATTAATGGCTCTACCAATAATTTGTTACTTAGACTTCTTAAAACAGAATTAAAAATTTTGTTTACTAAAATTTAAGTAACCCGATATATTAAACGTACTACGTTACTGTACTTATGTTTCTATTACCTCATGCTCTCATCTTCCTTGACTTGATGTTAACCCTTACCATTGAGCAGAAAGTTCGTTCTGTCTTCCTTTTTAAATCTAAAAAAAGTAATTTTTTTAAAGAATTTTGTAATGTTGTCCGTGATACTGGACCTCATCACTTTTTAATATGTCAGCAGTTAAAATATTAAAACTTCAGGTAAATGATTACAATTTTTAATTTTTCTCAACCTCACTTTTTTATCATATATGTTTCGTTATGTATAAAAAATATCTTCTTTCTTTATCGTCATTTACAATTTCATTATTTTCTTTACAGAACACTTGAGATGGAATTTAAGAGCATGAATTTTTTATTGACTTCGACTTTTTGGTTTTTTTCCAATTTTTCTAAGGACTTATATTTGACTTGGATTCCTGTTCCTGATGAGGAGAGCATTTGACTCTCGAAACGTCGAATTATTATTAAAGGATTTTCTTAACATGATTAAGGTCTTCTTATTTGGTCTGAACTATGTCATTTTTTACTTTATACGTTATTTTAAAGTATTTCTTTTTTTAGATAAACCAGTCCGCTGCTAGGCTAGTGATCACTCCGTGTGCCGCCGCACAGTAGGAGGAATCGTAAAGTATTATTATTATGCCATTGTGGTACCCTAAGGGATTCATGGTGTAATAATAACACTATTTTCACTTGATTAACTAAAAACACTTTATTAAGCAACTACAAATATGCGTGTACACTCAACGACACTCACGGTCGACTGACTCGAACCGAACAGGACGAACGGACCCGAATATTTATTTATTATTATTCCGATCAGCAATTAGTCGTCAAGGTCATTCTCAGGTTTATCGTTACCTGATCTCCACAACCACCATGTTAGAGGATCGTTTATTGCCAACTCGTGGTTTAGACAGCAAAAGCAGCTAGGTATTTCCCACTAAAAAAATGATTTGTTCCTTTACGGGATTGTTTCGTCGGACATATGAGGCATCAATGGCCGGAAATAAATGAATCTCTTTGTGACCCGTATTTTTGATCATATTTATTTAAAACTACTGATCTGAATTGTCCTTCTTGTTCAGTCTATCCCTTACCCTGACCTTCTCCGTGTTTAGCTAGTGGGGAGTAAACTAAGAAGTAACTTTGGGCAGTAATTCGAACTGAATTAATTCAATACCTTTTGGTCGTTTAAGGTTTTTATCGATAGATGATGTGGAGCCCTTCAGGCATAACAGCATATTCATTTAATTGAAACCAAGTCGCCAATAAACAACTAGGTCATAGATAACCTTTTTGAAATCAAGTGGCCAATGAAACAGTTTGTCACTAGTAAACCTGTGGAAAATAAGTGGTCAATTGACACAAAGCATCAAAATAAGTAAAGTAAAGTAGATAAGGTGTATATTTCTATATTTTTGCAATTTTGAAGTAATCACTTGTGTATACGTTACATTGGCAGAGGTGACGTAACCTAGTTACAAATTGCACGATTTTTGCAATATTCCAATTTTTAATACATTTTCAACATTAGAAATTCAAAAAATTTTTTTCTTCTCACAGAAACATCATCAGGTAGGCCGTCCAAGACACGGGACTTTCTGGCAAATTTTGGAATGACTAACGAACATGCCAATCATCAAGGTAGGCCTATTATGAATAAAAATGTATAACTTCTGAAATTCTTTGTGATTCCTTGACATTATTGAAAAAAGTACAATGGTCTCTGACATCCTTTAGATGTCTGTGGAATGATTTAAACCAACCTTAAATCTTTTGAAATTTGATTTTTATGCATATAACTCGAAATTCTGAAATTCTATAGAAATGCCTTTTTAATTTAATTATAATTTAATTCATTCCCAGGAGTTTTCTAGAAATTCATTGAAATCCCCTCAAATCCATCGAAATCTTTAGAAATCTTGAGAATTCATTAAAATGAGCTAAAATCTATCGAAATCTCAAAAATTTCTCTGGGGGACGCCGCTATATGCGGCATGTTAGATGATGTAATATACTGCCTCTAGCAGAGTCCGCCAGCAAAATCTTTCATTGGCCGCAATAAGTTTCTTCTATGTTCTAGATTTATTGATATCCTTTCAATCTTCCGAAATACTTTCAAATGCCTCAAAACCCTTGAAATCTTTGGATCTATGACAATTTTATTTCATTTCATTTACTTTCTAAAGATCTTTAGAAATTCCTGGAAATTTTTGGCAATCTTACGAAATTCTTTGAAATCCCTTGAAACTTTTAAAATCTTTTGAAATTCTTCAAAATCTACTACAATGGCTCGGAATCCTTTGAATCTGTTGAATTTCTGTGAAATAATTTGAGAACCATTAAATCTTTAAAACTTCAATAACTCTCTTAAAATGTTTCCAAGTCTCATCAAATTCCTCAGAATCTATGGGATTATTAGAAAATCTCTTGGTACCCATTTAAATTGCTTACAATTAGTGGGAAGGTTTATAAATCCATAGAAACATTATTAAAACCCATACAATCTGACAAAATCGTTTAAAACACGGGGAAATTATCTGAAATTTCTTTGAATTCATTGCAATCTATTCATCTATTTGAAATATTTGCACTCTCTTGGAATCCTGTTTAATTTTTAATTCTACATTAAATAAACGTAGTGTCCTTTTTAACCAAAATTCTGTAGAGCTAATTTTTGCAGTAACTCCAAAAAAACTGAAAAAGGCAGCTAAATTTTTCGGCATTCAGATACCTGAATATTAATATTTATTTACCTTAATATTTTCATAATGCTTATGCAATGCCCAAGTTCATATGGAATTGTAAAGTTATTCCACTTCAGGAAACGAATAAACCGTCTTTCTTGTATTTCTATAGTTCATTTGAAGTCCACTCTCATGACGCATACATGTGTATATTCAATTTTAGATCTGTTCCATTTCGAGAACTGCGAAACCGTTTTTCTCATTCTAATGTACTGTAATTCATTAACTATTTCTTTTATAACTGTTCAGTAATATACTGTAAATGTAATAATATATACATGCTTTATTTGACCTTCTGTCAAAAGAGAAAAGAATACACAAGGAACCTTTAATCATCTCTTTCTTATTGCAGATTCAAGTTCACAGTTCGATTATTCACCTGATGGTAATCCTATTGCTGGTGTTCCTCGTTGCGGAACTTCTTATTCTCCTGAAAGATGTCTTTCTTCTACCAGACCTTATTATCCGAATTCTCCATTCAGATCCCCTCCTTCTGCTAAACCTCATCTTCTTGCCAGGTCGAGGGCTTCTCCTGCCAGGCTTTCTTCTCCACGCCTAGGTGGATGTGAACATGAACGTAAGGAGCTTTTTTAAACTTTCGAACCCCTACCCCAATGTAAGATGCCGCAAGATTTTCTGTGCCCCCCCCCCTACCACCAACCGCAGAAACTTTGATGAAATTAATTTTAGAAGAATTATACAAATTCCTGTTTATCGCAGTCTTTTAGAAAATTACAAAAGTATTCCAAAATTAAATTTCTGTATCGTACCACAAATTTAGACGTTAAAAATAGACGTTAGTTGTAGCAAAAAATGTCTACAAAATAAGAATCGTATAAGTATTACATGACCTTGAAAATAATATATGAAATTATGCATTTTTATGCGAAACTTCCATACTTATGAGACAAAAATAAAATTATGCAGTTCAGGACAAGGTTAAATACAGTATACATCACTTTTTCTAAATAAAAAAAAGATAGGTTACCTCAATTAATTTAATTTTAAATAAACTCCAACTCTAAATTTAATTTAAATATGTTCATTTTCTTCAACTTTTTCTTGGTCTCAATCAGCTGAAGAGCTTAGGACGTAAAAAGACTTTTATTTTTTAAATCGTTTAGGTTTAAAATTTATCAAATGAACGTTTTGAGTTGATAACTAACATGAAACGACTTAAAATTAAAATAATTGAACTTCTAACTTCAACAATTCATCAGTTTAAAAATGATTAAAATTGTATTTTCAATGTTTTGAACCTAAAATTGCTTTCAGCTGATTTAATTGTTAATAATTCTGAAATATTAGGTAAGAAGACTGGAAATTTTGCTTGGAAAATAAAAATATTTTTTCACTGCACACTTTTTTATTAAGGATCACGCTGTTGAATCCACACCAAGTGTGGAACTCAGCAACATTTTAGGTCCTGCATAATGAGTACATGATATACTAACCTACGATTTTCTACTTTAAGAAGCATTTAAGATCGAGTATTGACATTCGACAAAATAACCTGAAAAAATCATATCCGAAAGAATAGGCTGGGATAGAAATTTAAGGAATACACAAATAAGTTACTTTAGTTCCTTCAGTGCTTTAATACTCTGCCTGCTGAAAAAGCGTTTCGGGATTTGACCCGGGGAAGAAAGTGAAAGTGCCTTTTTGCACACGGAAAATATGATACTCTGTTTCTTTTTGCAGATTCACGTTCACAGTCCGATTGTTTACCTGATGGCGACCATAATCCCATTGTTCCTCATCCAGGCGGTTCTCATTCCCCTGCCAGACTTCATTATCCGGTAAGGTCTTCTCCTGCAGCTGAGCCTTCTCTTCGTGACAGGTCCAGATCACCTCCTGCTGTTCGCTCTTTTTCACACATACTTAAATTTGAAATTGAACAACTCAGATTTATTCGACTCATTCCCAAAACCAACCTCAAACGGCAATATGAAATTCGAAAATACACTTTTCCTCGCGATGAACATATTCATATGAGAGGAAGATATGAACAGCGTCTGCCCATCCCAACTGAACAACAAGCTGTATTATCAACTTCCGATGGTGACGTCTTTGCAATATACGCGAGTGATAATACGCTTCGTGGAATATATACAAAAAGATATGTCTTGGAAAGACGTGTGATAATAAACATGGACAGTGGTATGATCAAAGATATGACCATAGAAGAAATCAAGGAAACTCCCTTAGGCAGGCGTCGTCCAATCTGGGAGAATTTTAAAATAATAAATATAAAGGATATTCGACGCCATTAATGTGATTAAAAAAAATGTAAAATGAAAATATAATATCGTTCATGATCCGAAGTATGGTCTAAATGTTACATGTTACTGGTAATTTCAATACCAAATTAACGTATTATTGTTCTGAAGGCTTCAATGTTTCTTCAATGACGCAGTCTCTCTTTTTTGAAACAAATGAAAACATTTTTCTTTCATACAGTTTTTGACCCAAAGAAAAATTACAGAAGTGAGTTTACAAAATGAGTATTTTAACATAAATCATTTGACTTATTGAAAAAATGGTTTCACAAATTCTAAAATAATAATTGAATACCACGTATTAATTATTTAAGAGGAAGAAAGATAATATTAAATATAATTGAAATCATAAAATACAACGTAAAGTTAAATTATCTTTCTATTAACTATGATATGTATAATCAGGGTGTTCCAAAAATAATGATAACCAGATATCCTTGAATATATTGTTTAATAATGTAGAATAATTGAATAAATTAACGATACTAAACAAATGATAATTTTTCGTTGCAATTGTTCCTTAAGTGCATGAATTTGAATAATAATAAAAAAATAGAAGTGGCTACATGTACCGAAATTTCGGCACCTGAAACAGAAAATGAATGTACACCTTAGCTCTTTTCAGAAAATCTAGAGTTTTATTTTTTTTTAATTTCAAGTAGCTTTACCATTTTTAATTCTTTCCTTGTTTTTTTCATCGGCTTAGTAAGAGTGAAAAAAAATGATAAACTGAAACAAGAAAAACCTTGAAATCTGAAAACATTGCAAAGGCAAAATTTTGAAAAGACAAAATAAAAAATAAAATTTTTGCCTGAAAAAGAATAAAATACAAACTGAAAAATCAATGTTAAGTTAACTAAATTAGTATCTATCATTTCTAAAACTTTTAGGAAAATAGGAGGGTTTTTTCGTAACAATTTTTCTTCTTCTTACTTCTGATTTTTCCCTTTAAATTTTTAAATAATCGTGAAATTGTCAAGGCAATCTTGAACATATCATCCGCCATCTGGCATGATTTGAAATGGATTCGGTCCGTAAAATATTGTCGACACACATTGCAAGAATTTTCGATGTCTTCAACAGTTTATAAAATGTTGCCATTTATTCCATTTCTGATTTGTCATTATTTACAATGAATTTGTCAATTTGAATGTTAAAAAAACTATTCAAGATATCGAAAACTCCTGCAATATGTTTAAGAAATATTTTACTACAGATTTTTTGACCCAATTTTATCGGTTATCTTTTTAGTTTTTTTAATATTATATAAATTTTTATGTCAGCACATTTTTTTCCTCGAAACTGATTTTAATGAAATGTAAATACCCAAGGAGTACAGGCTTGATGGCTGTTCTCTATGAGATAAGGACTATAGGATATGTATATTATATAATATGAACAACCACTCAAATATTCATTTGTAACGTTGTTAATTCCCTTCTTAATTACAACATTGATTAGTTTTATTTCTGTGATCAGACAAGATGAGGATAATTTCTTCTGACATCTTATCCTTAGCGGTGATCTTCAATTTGATTGGTGAGTATAATAATAGAATACATCCATAATTTCAGGTACATTTTTGTAAGCTATAAGCAAATCAGAATTTGTGCGATATAATCTACGTTCTATCCCAATTGCTATTTTCTTTCAAACTTTATTTGCATTTATCGAAATCAGTACGAATTCAATGTAAAGTTATTCAAGGAGAATACATCATACGTATCATACGTTCACGTTCTCTCTCCGACAGAGCAAAATATTCATGAACAGTAACATATGCCAGATGAGAAAAATATGCCGCAAGAGAAAATATACTGGAAGAAAAAATTAAAATGCGTCAAAATATTCCCCAAGACAATACACAATGAAAATTAAATCCTGTTTTCTGTTGCAGATCTACATTCACAATTCGATTGCTTACCTAATGGCGCCCCTATTCCTGGCGTTCCTCGTTCCCGAACTTCTTATTCCCCTGACAAGCTTCAATCTCCTAGAAGGTCTCATTCTCCTGCCAGACCTGATTTTCCGGGTTGTCCGGTCAGGTTTTCTCCCCCTGCCGTGGATCATCTTCGTTCCAGGTCCAGGTCTCCTCCTGCCAGGCATTCTTTGTTGCGCTTATTTGGATTTGATGTTAAAGAACTTAAATCTGTACGCCTTATTCCTAAGGCGAATCCAAACCGACAATTCGAAATCCGAGTATACACTTTTCCTCGCAATAAACCTATTCATATGAGAGGACAACGTGATCTCCGTCCGCTCATACCAACCGGAGAACAAGCTGTATTAACAACGTCTAATGGTGAGGTATTTGCAATATGTGAAGGTGGTAAATATCTTCGTGGAATATATACAATGAGATCTGGAACATCCGGATATGAATTTGAAAAACGGGTGAAAATGAATATGAACAACGGTGCGATTGAAGATATGACCAAAGAAGAAATCAAAGATGCTCCCTTAGGCAAGCCTCATTCAATCTTGAAGATATTTAGAATACTAAAAGTAAACTGACCCAAGGGAGGATCAATATGTTACAGATGGCTGATAAGACTGGTTTACAAAAAAAAAGGTCAAATACAGGAAAAGCCGTGCAATAAACTTAAAAAACCTTCTACACATGCTTTTAAGGTCGCTGAATCGAAATCCGAGTTCCATTCACCTCTACCGCTTCAGGTTCAAGGTCATTTCAAGGTCAAATACAGGAAAAGCCATGCAATAAACTTGAAAAACCTTTTACATA
>JAABKJ010011810.1:0-10661 GCA_011634705.1 Andricus grossulariae
TACCTTTATACACCTGTTTGGTCAGTCGTTCATCTTTCATTCTCTCAAGATGTCCGAACCATCTTAACTGATTTCTGTCCCATTTATAATAATACAAAATACGGCTACAATGATGAATTGTCTGATGTAATGTTTTTATCACAAAATCTGAAGGCTTGTACATGTGCATGGCTAGAGCCCATTTTTCGAAAAATGGTCTTGTTGTTTTTTTTTCTTATGTTAATTGAAACGCACTTTGAAACGGTCAGCGCCTGATTCCTGTTCACCGTGGATATACTCCTAGTGTCGCGTTGCCGTTTCAGGTACAGAAAATTAAGCATATTTTCAATTACCAGAAAAAAAAAACAAAAACAACAAGACCATTTTGCCTTTAGATTATGTGGTGAAAATATTAGATCAAATAATTCATTTTTGTTGCCTTATTTTTTATAATTCTAAAAACCGATTCGTTTGAAGCACCTTAAGGCGCTGGCGCTGAGTGAACACCTCCGTGGTTATCAATACCCACTGAGATACCTTTACGAAAGTTCTCAATCCTAGAAAAGATGGAAATTATTATTAAAAATTCATTAAAAAAATTAAATTATTATTTTTGAAAATAAAATATCAACGGTTGTGATTATATAGGCACAGATAACATTTTAAAGAAACTTAAGCTTTGGGAATCAAGCTACTACAAGCCTTTTTCATGACTTTTTGTACAATTTTTGAATGTGGTGCTTCCGAATCGCAGACTTTTTTAATTACACTTGCCACATACGAGTTGAATTTACATTCTTTCTAGCACATTGGTGTTAAAAGATTTTCTAGTTTTAATTTGAGATCCGCTAATTTTTGGTTAATTACGCCAGCCATTGCGAAATCACAATCAATTAATTCTTCCAGCTCATTATAAACACCTATCTTTAAGTGGTAATCTGATGTTTACGATTTTATATAGGGTGACTAGACGTCCTGATTTATCAGGGAATGTCCTGATTTTTTTCGCTATCCTGATCTTCTGATTTTTTCTACTATGTCCTGATTTTTCATGCCTGGAAACGAAAATTCGCGATTTTCATTGCGCGGAATTAAATTTTGTTCACAATTTCTGAGGGCGCAGTCTTATTGTGACTGTTTCTTTCAATTTCAAAAACTTGACATGTTTGAAATGTTACTAATACTTAAAAAGAAAGGAAAACATCGAATTGCCTATAAAAATGGTAAGTTCTAAAAAGTATTTAAAATAATTAAGGTATTTTGTACAAATTTTACTCAGTAGTTTCAATCAAAATTTTGACCTCGAAAAAATTAACTATCTGGTCAAATATTAATTTTTTTGTTAAAAATTTATACTTTTGATTTGAAAATTCAACTGGTTTGTAGAAAATTCATCCTTTTTGCATGAAAATTCCAAACTTTGGATTACATTTTTTTTATTGACTAAAAAATCTTCCATTATTGAAAATTTATTTTTCGAGTTTAAATAATCATCTGTTGTCCCAGAAACTTAATCTTGTTTTAATGAAAATACAACTACTTGGTTGAAAACTGATATTTTTTAATCGAGAATTTTCAACTACCTTGTCGAAAATTCTTCTTCTTTTGACGAATTTAACTGTTTTTGGTTTCAAATTAAAATCTTTTTTTGTTTAAATATTAACTCTTAACTTTATCGTTTGGAAATTTAAATACTTCGTTGTAAGTGGAACTACTTTGTTAAAAATTAATTTTTTTTTGTTGATGATTCAACACTTTAATTCGAAAACCTTTTCTTTGGTTGAAAAGTTAACCATTTTCTTGAAAATAGGTTTTTAATTGGTTGAAAATTAATGTTTTAAATAATAATATAACTATTCCATTTTTAGATGAAAATTTATACTTTCTAGTTTAAAATTCATCTTTTTTACTTAAAAATTCATATATTTTGTTCAAAATTAATTTCTTTGGTTAAAAATCTTCATATTTTATTGAAAATTCGTTTTTTTTCTAATGAAATAATTTTTTTGACTGAAAATATAACTATTCATTCTTTGATTCACGATTAATCTTTATGATTGAAAATGCATGTTTTATCGAAAATTCAAGTTTATCGTTCAAAATTAATTCTTTTTTTACAAATTCAACTATTTTGTTAAAAATTATTTTTTTACGAAATTAATTTTTTTAGTCGGCAATTCAACTTCTTTTTTTTGTTTGTAGAAAATTAATCTCCTTGATTGCAAATTCATTATTTCAGTTAAAAATTGAACCATTTGGTTCAAAATTAATTTTTCTATTGAAGATTCATCATTATAGTTGAATATTCTTTTCTTTTCTTATAAATTCAACTATTTTGTTGGAAATTCCTTTTTTTTTTGTCGAAAATTAATTCTTTTAACTGAAAATTTAACTACTCTGTGCTTAGTTAAAAATGTATCTTTCTTTAGTTGAAAATTCAACTATTTGGTTGAAAATTCTTCTTTTGTGGTAGAATATTAATCTTCTTGGTACAAAAGTCATCTATTTGGTTGACAATTCATTTCTTTGGTTGAAAATTTATCCATTTTGCTGAACATTTTTTTACGGTAAAAAATTAATTTTTTAAACCGTAAATATAACTATTCCGATTTGAGTTGAAAATTTATCTTTTTTTGTAGAAAATTCATGTATTTTGTTGAAAATTCATCTTTCATCATGGAACATTAATCTTCTGGATTGAAAATTTATTTTTTTGTTAAATATTTCTTATTTAATTTGAGAATTCGTTTCTTTGGTTGAAAATTGATCCATTTTGTTGAAAATTCATGCATTTTTGAAAATTCATCTTTTTGGGAGAAAATTAATCTTATTGGTGGAAAATTTATCTTTTTGGTTGAAGGTTAATTTCTTAGGTTGAAAATTTAAACTCAAAGAAAAATTTATAACGACCACGGAAAGTGAAAAATTGGTTGGAAAAATTTAAGGGAAAAAATCAGGAGTCAAACTATTTTATTATGAAAATGTTAACAGGTTCCGGTAATGATACTGTTACTTGTATATAGCGAGAAATCAAATTGATTCTGTTCTATTGCCAAAGATTCTGGCTTTTATTTTGAAAATCAAGATGTGCAAAGAGAATCACCGCAAAAAAAAAGTACGAGCTAGCTCCAAGAAACTATGGTTTCTTTTACAACATTTATTGGATTGACAGCGGAATATAACGCAATATGCTCGAATATGGCGGATCCAATTATATTATTTACTGTGAATTTACTTTTCCGGGTTAAAAATTTATGATTTTAGTTAAAAATTTAACTATGTATAATTATTATCTTCTTTGGTGAAAAAAGCAATTGCTTGGTTGAAAATTAATCTTCTTTTGTTGTCGATTCAACTATTTTATTATAAATTTATCTTTTTTTCATGAATTGAACTGCTGGTAAGTTAAAATTGAAACATTCTTTGGTTGAAATATAAATTATGCGTCACATTCTTGATTGAAAATTCATCTTTCTGGTTAAAAATTCAATTAATTTCTTGAAAGTTCACAACTTTCGTGAAAATCATTTTTTTTGGTTGCGGATTCATCATTTTAGTCAAAAATTCATCTCTAAGGTTGGAATATCAACTATTAAATTTTCTTTAAGAATTTATCTTTTTATGTAAAAAATTTTTTTATTGTTTGAAAATTTCATTACCTTTTCGAAAATTCAACTGTTTCTTTTAAAATTCAACTATTTTTGTAGAAAATTGAACTATTTGGTCAAATTTTTTTAAAAATAATTCTTGTTGAAAATTCATATTTTCAGGTTTAAAATAAGAAAAAAAACTGTTTCATACAAAATTCGTCTTTTTCGCTTAAAAATTAAAAAATTTATACTTTCAGATTAAAAACTCAACTGTCTTTTTCAGGTGGGAATTGAACTATTTTGCTGAAAATTTTTCTTCTTGATTTAAAATTCATCTGTTTTTGAATAAATGTATGCCTTTCTGGTTGAAAATGCAATTGATTGCTTGAAAATTAATCTATTTTGGCTTAGGATTTGACTAATTTTTTTCAGAAAATCCTTCTTTTTTGGATGAATACATCTGTTTTTATTTCAAAATTAAAATCTTTTTTTGTTGTTGTAAGTTTTATCATTGGATTGAAAAGTTAATTATTTTCTTGCAAATTCGAATTTTTTGTTAAAAATCCAACTATTTTTGTAAAAAGTTCGACTATTTGGTTAAAAATGAACTTTCTTGTTGAAAGTTCATATTTTCGGATACAATTCGTAGAAAAATTTGGTATAAAATCTGATAATTTAGTTGAATTTTTTTCTTCATTATTGCCTCATAATTCTTTGTGGATTGAAGATGCATCTATTTGGTTGGAAATTTTAATATTTTGCTGGAAATTCGTTTTCTTGAATTGATAATTAACTTTTTCTTTAAAAAATCATCATTTGGGGTTGAATATTAAACTCTTTTGTAGAAAATTCGTCTTTTTTGCTTAAAACTTCAACCATCTAATAAGAAATTCAACCATTAGGTTGAAAATTTAACTAATTTGTGGAAAATTCGTCATCTTTGTTTGAAACTTCAAAAATTTGTTAACAATTTATTTTTTTTGACTAAAAAGTATTTCTGGGTTGAAAATTCATCTCTTTTGTTAGAAATGTAAATATTGTGTTCAAAAATCCTCTATTTTTCTGAATGGGAAATTTGCTTTTTGTTAAAAGTTTAATAATTTCGAGTTGAATATTCAAATCCTTTTGGTAGAAAATTCAACCATTCGGTGGAAAATTTAACTATTTTGTATCAAATTCATCTGTTTGGCTTGAAAAATCGACAATTTGATTGTATTTTTTTTATTTTTGATTAATAAATCTTTCTGGGTTGAAGATTCATCTTTTTGGTTACATATTTAATTATTTTGTAGAAAATTCATCTTTTTGGCTTGAAAAATCGACAATTTGATTGTATTTTTTTTTCATTTTTGAATAATAAATTTTCCTGGGCTGAAGATTTATCTTTTTGGTTACATATTTAGTCATTTTGTTGCAAATTGTTTTTTTTTTTTTCAATAAAATATTTTCGTCTTTTTGGCTTGAAAATTCAACAATTTGGTTGACATATTTTCGTGACTAAAAAATCATCACCGGTTGAAGATTCATCTCTCTTATTAAAGAATGTAACCATTTTGTTGAAAATTCTATGACTGTAAATTTTGGTTGAAACCTGTCCTTTTTTGTGAAAAATGTACAAAATTTAACAGAAAAATACAGTTAAATACAAATGGCTAACTTTTTCTTGTATTTTATTGTAGAAAATTAAAACAATTAACAATAACGTAAAATTTTCTACATTTCAAAAATTTGTATAACTTTTTAATAATATTTTCTTTTTACTTTGTTGTAAAAATCTACAAAGTATTACAGAAAACTACAGAAGCTTACATTTTTTCAAATTTCGGAGTTTGACGTCATAAAAACACGCTTAATTGTACGTAATTTATTGTAAAAAATTACAAATACATACAAAAAATACAAGATTTCACAAATGTTGAAATATTGGGAAACTGTACTTAAAATTATGTTGTAAATACTGCTAGTTTATTGTAGAAATGTACAAATTTTAGCAAAAAAATATACAGGTTTACAGACAATACTTTTAGAATCAGCATCAACGTTTTGACTTCTGCGTTGCTGTCAATTTTTGTAGGATATATATTATATAAGCTTCTACAAGAAACTACAATTAAAGAAAAATATTACATGTTTACCAAGAACTTTTGCTATTAAAATAAATCAGATTAAAGTGTAGATCGATTATTGAAAATCGAACAATAATTTAATTTTACAGGACGATTCTGAATCTGTTCAAAATTAAAGAAGTTACAGATTTTAACGTTAAAAATAGAAATTTTGCAGTCTGAAAGCCTCAGTAGTTAAACAAATATAAACGTCCGATTTGAGAGCCTTATAGGCTATTCTTAATTTTAAAATAATTTCGAATTAATAGATTCATAATTAAAGGCTCTTATTCAATTCCAAATTCTATTCAAATATTGTTTCAATATAAAATATTCCATTTTTAACAATTCATTTTGAAATTTTCAAATTAGGAATGACATTTTTTAGAAATATTTTGCAATATTGTAATTTTCATTTGAAATGAGTAATTATAAATCAAATATTCAAAACTAAACAATTTTAAATTGAATTGTTTGAAATAGATAGCATTAATCGTTAATATTTCACAGTGTTTAATTTAAACTTTGAACGTTGCATTTTTAATTGTTCTATTTAAGAAATTTCTAATATGTAAGTGAAATAATTGAATTTCGATGCATGAATAACAATTGAATAATCATCAATTTGGAAAAAATTTCAGTTAGTTCAAAAGATATTTACAAGTTTTGAGATGATCCAAACTTAATTTGTAACTGGAAATTATTTCGAAAAATAAAAAACAAAATTTAGATTTTTGAAGATTTCGAAATAAAATTTTGAAGCTTTTCAAAAATCTTTAATGGTTTTGAGAAACTAAAAAAAATGTCCTAATATTTCTAGGAAAATTTGAAATGATTTTTATTTTGAAAAATTAATTTAAAGAGAATATTTAAAATGATTAAAAACATTTGTTCAATACATGACAATTGAACAATTATTAATTTGGAAAATAATCGAGTAAGTTTAAAATATATTTTAAAGTTTTGAAATGATTCTAAAATTATTTAAAACGTGAAAATATTTCAAACCATTTAAAAAACAATGTAGATTTTTGAAGATTTTGAACAAAAAATCTATAAGCTTTTTGAGCATTTTGAAAGATTTCGAATGAATAAAAAATTTGTATAAAAATTCCTAGAAAAACTAACAGTAATTTTTTATTTTGAAAAATTAATTTAAAAAGAATATTTAATAGGATTTACAAAATTTTCAAGAAAGAATCCGAATGATTTTAAGGTAGTTTTTTCACTTTTGCAGGATTTTCAAATAATTGTAGGAACAATTTGAGTTCCAAGATAATAAACTTATTATTAGATTTCTGGAAAATTCAAATGATTTTTAAAAACAAATTTGTTTAAATCTTTCGACTGTACAATATATAATAGTTGAAATTTTGCAGTTGAACGGCTTTTAATTGAAAAATTTTCCATTGAAAAGTGTTAAAAGCTTCCATTTCATACACGTAAATTATTGAGCCTTTGAATTAACATTTTTTTAAGCTTCAATTTTCAAAGTTTAAAATTCAAAAGTATATATTTGACTTTGAGTGTCTTAATTTGTGGTTGAATTTTTATAACTTCAAGTGAAAACATTTTTGTCTTCAAGAGTTCGAATCTTTTAATTTCAATTACCGTCATCAGTTCTTTCTCAATTGTTTCAATTCTTATTTGTAGTCAAAAAGTTGTCCTTTTTCGACATAGAATGACAATATTGAAAACGTTGCAATGACATAATTTTAAATGACATATATGGTGTCCAATCGATTGCTATATATTTGAAAAAAAAACTTCACATGTAAGGTTTTCTGTTGTTTAATAACGATTATTCATTCTTGTCTTTTAATATTCTACAATCCCTTCAAAGTTCAAACATAGGAGCTTTTTTTTATAATAGAGATCATGTACACATCTTAATTCAAAATTATCTCATTGCAATATTCTAAATATATGTGATCCTAGGTCGAAAAAGAATAACTTTTTGGCTGCAAAACATGTAAATTCTTGTAGATTATTGTAGTTGTAAATTCTGGTAGAAAATTAAAACTTCAATAAAATATAACAATGTATAAAAAAATACAAAAAAGTAGAAGATTCGTCTCAATAATGGAAAATCACTGAAAAAAAATTGTTTAGCTGTCCCAGCTAGACGTTTAGATGGATTTCGTCTTATAAGAAAATACAGCTTTGTTACCCAAATATCTAGAAATTATGTAGCTAATTTATCTAGATAATTTCTAGAAGGCAAAAGTTAGCCAAGTTGTACTTTCCTGTAATTTTGGTTGTAATTTATTTTATTTATTTGTTGATTCCTGTAAAAATAGTTTTAGTTTTCCGTACATTTTTTGTAAAAATGTTTCCATCAGGGTTGGTTAAAAGTGAAGCTAACTGTTGGAAAAATCATGCATTTTGATGCAAATTTATCTTTGTATTGATTGGGAAGAGACAAAGTCGTTATCAGTAATTTCGATCTTTCGGTATTAAGTACTGGACAGAATTCATTTCAACCACGTTGGCGTTTCGAGCGATGTGGTGGATGATTTATCATTCATGTAGCCATTTTTTAATGCTTCATCACAGGGTGTAAACGCGGGCGTTGGATGGCATTGGTAACATTTGCGAAATCAAATGCATGCCAGGCTTGATATTAATTTCCTGCGGTTGTCCCTTCTCCCGCCTATCCCAAAAATGAGTCGAATAGTCAGGCATCCTTTGCTGCTCAGGAACGACCGATGTGTGATGTTTGTGGATAAATCCTCGATTCCTCGTGCCCTGGCTCCTCTCGCGTCTCGCTAAATAATAAATACGAGAGGGTTCTCCGGGGATACCCCCAGGGTGCCATTAGCGGGGTACGGTGGAGGTCTCCACCCTCTCACCCCCTTTGTACTACCCTCACCAACTTCCTTTGGCTCCTTCACCCCAACACCCACAACCCGGAACGCCTAATACACTTAGAGACCAGCCAAGGCGCTACGCGAGACATGTCTATGGGAAAAAGACTGGAAAACCACCCCCTCCCCCCCACCGCAGCCCCCGGCCAAGTCGCTTTATGGAGACAGTTCTCTATTCTTCGACTCTCCTTGGACCTGCTTTCACCTCAAATCAATGCCTTCTTCATAATTCTAGCTTCACTGTGAATAATTACTCTGCAAAGAGGGGTGTCACAATTAAAATTAGCGTTGAAGAGAGCTGATTCAAATGGTATAAAAACTATGGTTTTCCAAATCTATGAAATAGTCGAGATTGATCTACGGTGTTTTTAAGATGCAGAATATAGAAGGGAATTTGTGGGCGTTTCTGAAACCCCCCAGGTATAATTTTTCATAGTACGGAGCTATTCAAATATGTTGCATGTTTTAAAACAATCGACTCGGAATATGTATTCAGCTTCGCGAGTATATGTTATAAATAATGTTTGTTCAGTGTCTATAGGATCTAAGAATCAATTAATATGTGCAATTTAGAAAGCTCTGACAAATTATATTACAAGTTTTCGTAAGTATATCAGCACAATCGATTAATTAAATACTACTAAAACCATTATTTAAACAATTGAAAAAAATTGTTATACTATCTTCTTATACTTAAAATTCAGTGCATATTTTGGTAAAATTAATGTGGATATACTATATTAAATTCAATTCAAACAGCTTCAAAATTCCTAACGTTTTAAGTAAAAATATTGCATTTTCTACAAGATAGATACATTTATAATCAAATAGTTGAATTTTCATCCAAAAAGATTAATTTGTTACCAAAAAATATAATTTTCAACAATACAATGAATTCTCGGCCAAATAGTCAAAGCTTTAACTGAAAAAGATCAATTTCAAACCAAACAGTTGAATTTTGAACTGAAAAAGATCGCTTTTCACCAAATATGGAATAGTTCAATTTGCAGGTGAAAAAATTAATTTTTCACAACCAAAAAAAGAAATTTTCAATCTAAATGATGAATTTTCAACTATAATAATAAATCTTTGAATGAAATTTTTGAATTTTAAACCAAAACTAGAAAAGATAAATTGTTAACAAAATTCATGTTCAACCAAAGAGATGAATTTTCATTCAAAATGATGAAATATCAAAATTGGAATAGTTACATTTTCATGCAAATAAAAAACAAACAATTTATGTTCACAAAAATAGTTACATTTTCAAAAAAAGTTTGGAATTTTCAACTAAAATGATAAATCTTCAACTGAACCAGTCAAATTTCAAACAAAACGAAAATTATCTTTAACTGGAATAGTTGAATTTTCGACGAAAAAGATTAATTTCTATCAACAAAAAAAACGAATTAACAACAAAAAAAGATAAACTGTCAACTAAAAATTGAGTAGGTAAATATTCATTGAAAAAAATTAATTTTCAAACGAAAACATGAATTTTCAACTAGAACAGTCGAATTTTAAACAAAAAAAGAATTATCTTTCAGTGAAGTTGTTAAATTTTCAACTAAATTAGTTGATATTCAACTGGAATAGTAGAATTTTAAACAAAAAAGATGAATCTTCAACTGAATATGTTAAATTTTCAACTAAAATGATGAATCTGCAACTGGAACAGTAGAATTTTAATCAAAGAAGATGAATCGTTAGATGGAATTTTCAACCAAGAAGATTAGTTTCTATCAAAAAAAAAAAATGAATTGACAACTAAAGAACATAAGCTATCAACCCAAAATTGAACAGTTAAATCTTTAGTTAAAAGAAATTAATGTTCAATCAAAGACATGAATTTTCAACTAAAATCATCGAATATTCAATTTGAATAGTCATATTTTCAGTTGAAAAATATCAACAACAAAAAAACAACTAATTGAAAAAAAATAGTTGAAATTTCATACAAAATTAGGAATTTTCAACTAAAATAGTTGATATTCAATTAGTACAGTAGAATTTTAGACAGAAAAGATGAATCTTCAACTGAAAATGTTAAATTTTCAACTAAAATGATGAATCTGCAACTGGAACAGTAGAATTTTAATCAAAGAAGATGAATCGTTAGA
>JAABKJ010011811.1:0-10660 GCA_011634705.1 Andricus grossulariae
CTGGGCTGGAAGCGGCCACATTACGCCTGCTTCACGTGCATGCAATGGCGTGTTTTCAAGGGGGGTCGGACAAAAAATACATTTCTCTCATTGAGTTGGTAGTTGGGCGTATACTTTAAACAGTGGACAATACGAACAATACAGTAGCCTCAGAATGGGTTGAATCTTTGATTGACGAAAGGCATTCGGTAAAGGTAAAGGTCACATTTCAGGCAATGAATGGAAACTGGGTGTTTGTAATGCTAGAGGAGTGAATGATTCTAAGGAAAAACAATTACGAGAAGCAATGCACAAAAGGAAGCTAGATATCTTATGTGTTCTTAAAACAAATAAAAAGGGATGCGACATTAGAATAATAAGAAATGGGGAGTTGAAGAATGGAATCGAACTATGGTCAGGAGTAGATAGCGAAGTACACGGTTCTCAAGGAGTAGGTCTGATTATGAATGAGAGAGCAACGCAGCATGTCAAGGGGCATTGATTTGTATCCCCCACATTGTTGTGGGTTAGAATGAAAGTGGGAATCAGAAGAATATTTATCATAACGTGTAACGCCCCAAATGATGGTGAAAGGAACGAGGTCAACGACGCGTGCTAGGACACTTTAAATGATTCTATATAAACATAGACACTTTCGATCACGGGGAAAGAATCATTCTAATAGGAGATATGAATGGATGGGTTGTAGTCTAACATGGGGGTACAGAAAGGGTGCTTGGTAATTTTGGAGATCCAAAAACAAATGGTAACGGAGACAGAATGGTTAGCTTATGCTCAAAAAAGGGCTTGTTTATTACAAATACTTGGTTTAGGCATAAAATGATCCACTTTTACACCTGAAGCAGAGGCGTTAGCCACAGTATGATCGAATTTATTATCGGGGATGAGAGACTGAGAGAGCTAATGAGAGATACAAGGGTTTTGAGAGCTTCTGATTGCGAAACGGATCATTTCCTTTTAGTCTCAAAAAATAACTAAGGTCAAGGATGTCGAAGAAAGAGAACCAAGAAGATGAAACAGACGCGAGTCAAGATAGAGAATTTACAGAAACCAGAAAAACGAATATAATTTGCTAATGGACAAAGTCAGTACCAAAAGAATCCTAAAAAAATGTGGTGTAGAAGAGACACTGTTTGACAAGTGTTAAAGAAATTTATTCAAATGGTTTGGGTATGTTGAGAAAACAAAAGATGAACGACTGATGAAATAAGTATATTGAGGTAATGTAAATGGAAGCGTACCCAGATTCAGATAGAGGAAAGAGTGGTTGGAATGTTGTAAACGAGACCCTGATTCGAAAAGATATAAAAAACCATAGAAGCACAAGAGCTTGCATGAGGAAATGCATGAACGTAAAGGAAGCTAAAGAGGTATGCCAGGACAGAAAAGTGTGACAACAAATAATTTATAAGATATGCATGATAAACAGTGTCAGTGGAGTGAATGACGCCTGAAACGAAAGACCTTGGATACTAATGGATTCTACATTAATCTAAAAATCTATACCCCCCCCCCCCCTTATACCGCCTAGTACAATTCCCTTCCTCCTGCTATTTCCCCTTCTTTAATGGGATTTTGGGCGATATCAATATATTTAAGCTCACCAAGTTTTCAACTAAACAAAAAAATATTATCCTTACATTTTTCTTAAAGGTTAACGGAAAAACAATTTCCACGTGGAGACAGACTTGCTAAGCACATGCGGTCAAGGCCTCAAAATAAGTTCGAGACGAGTCTCGTTTTATCATTGGCGCTGAAAACGTAATCGGGATAGACGTAAACGACACGTAACCGACCGGTGACAATTTATTCCGGAAATAATTCATTATGATACGCTTCATTGTGCAAGCACTTTCGAAAAATTACAATATCACTGATTACTAGGGTGGTCATAAAATGCATTGGAAATTTTTTTTTCTCGAATTTGCATGCATACCCCCCCCCACCCCACCCCAATTTGTTTGAATCCACAACAAAATAAATTTTTTTTCTCCTAAAAATATTAATAAGAGTTCCCACAAGCCCTATGAATTTTAACACGTATTTCCGAAAAGAAAAAAAATACGCTTTTGTACATTTTATTCAGAATTGACAATATTAGGTTATCGAGTTGACCCTCAACATTTCTCTTTGCAATTTGCCATAGAATAGGAATAAAACATTGCTGTTTGAATTTCACCCCCATAAGTCTGCTTTATAGGGTCCCAAAAACCCCATAATTGAAAAATTGGGTTTGGCGAGTTTTTGACGCCTAATATTTTTTTTGCGGTTTCGTTTTGTAAAAATGGTTTCTGATACATAAAATATTACTCTCTACAGGTAATGAGACGTTTGAATAAATTGTTTAAACAATTTATTATTTTTTAAATCGATTGTCTCGTAGAGTATAGTTAGAATGTTACGGTTTTTTTCTGCATTTTTTAACTTCCTTTCAAGTTTTCATTCAAAGCGAGGCAATAATAAATTAAAGTTAGCAAAATAATCATTATTTATGACAATATTCTCGTGAAATAATGCTAGACAGTTGCCGTTTTTTCAGAAATTTTCAGTTTTTCTTTGACTTTTTAGTTATGAACAACTAATAAATGAACATCAACAAGAATGATCTTTTAAGTATGATTCCATTTTTCCGGAATAAAGTTTTTGTTTTACTCGTATGCTAATATTTAAAGAATATTACTTTAAAAAAAGGCATTCAGAAACTATTTAAAGGAAAAGTTACATTCATTATGACCCATATAGAAAATTTAAAGAATATTTCAAATATCTAGTTCTATTTCAGACAAATATATCCACAGAAAAGAAAGGGATTGATTAAAAAAAGTTTCTCTCTGATGTTTATTTATTATTTTTTTATAACTAAAAAGCCAGATCAAAGTTAAAATTTTCAAAAAATACTGCAACTTAGTTATAACTTACTATAGATAAGATAGTCATAAACAATAATAAATAAATTTTGTTTTTGTTAAATTGCATTAATTATAACTCGCGAAACCCAATTCTTCACTTATGTGGTTTTTTGGTACCCTATAAGACATACTTATGGGTATGAAATTCAAAAAGTAATTTTTGATTCTCATTCTGTGGCTAATTGTGAAGAGAAATATTGACGGTCAACTCGGTATACCTAATATTGACGATTCTGAATAAAATTAACAAAAACTTTTTTTTCTGATGGGAAGTATGTGTTAAACTTCATGGGGCTTGCGGGTCCTCCAAATATGATTTTTTTCATGCATTTTTTGCATTCAAGCAAACTTGGAGGAGGGGGGGGGGTGGCATTCATGAGAATTTGAAGAAAACAACATTTTGTCCAGAAAAATCCTGACTATGGAAAAAGTTGTCTTTTCTAATTCGGATGAGTCTACAATTACTTATTTATTGTTTGTCAATAATTTGCGAAGCAAGGCCATTAAGACCTTGAAATTTTTTTTTTCAATTTTTTCTGTTAGTAAAAAAATTATGGTGATTTTATTATGCAGGGATTGTGGCGATAATTAATAATAAAAAATAAACAAAAATTAATTTTGACCAAGTTCTGATTTTTGGAAAATTCGCAAAAAAATGAGTTTCTTTAAATTGCTAAATAAAATTTTATTTGAAAAATTTGTTTAATTTTGTCACTGACTTTTCATTAGCTTGAAGTGAAGAATCGACATATTAATTTTAAATGCATCATAACAAAATGTCTCTGCTATAATTATTAAATTTCGGGATTTTAGAGAATTTTAAATAACCGAGAAACCCCACTCAACAATTTTTTGTAAGGTTTTTAATAAAAATGGGTAGATTGTCCACGTCAAGCTAATGACATATCAGTTAAAACTGTTTTAAAATGTGTAAATTAAAGTTTCATTCAGCAATTCACTATAATTTCTACACTTATAGAAAGATAATTCAATAATTAAAATTTTGTGGATCGTGGTGGCTTGCTATAATATTGACGAAAAAATTGTAGATTTATACTGATTAGAAAACGCAACTTTTTTCAAAGTTGGGATTTGATTGGTCAAAATTCCATGGTTTCGGCCTGCCCTACTGCTGACCACTCGTCGTAAAAATCAAATCTACAAATTTGCGTGGCTTAAATCCCCTTATTCTACGATTAATTGTCGTAATAACTGTAGAATTATCAATTAATAATCTGGACGACAATATTGACAATGAATTGCATTTAATCCGCGCATCGTCATTTATTTAATCAAGGTCACGATCTTGAGGTTCGCACGCGTTCTCACATTAGAGGTCGCCATTCGAGATTACTCGAACCGAGATTAATTGCACATTGGAAAACGATATTTAAACTTTTTTTGTACTATTTGTATAATGCCTTTGTCCTAATAATTTTTGGACTTTGCCTTGTCAGTTATGAAATTCTTAAGACTAATTGTAATTTTATCTATTGGAGAAATAATTTCTATTTCTTGTGTCCTTTGTTTAGAATTACAAAGGAGCCAGTTTTTTCCAGAGAAATTATGATATTTTTTAGTGAATTGGGTTCATCGCTCTTTTAATTAGATTCAGGTATGAGCAAGCTGAAATAAAAATATGTGGCTGCAAGGTAACTTATATCATGATACCATTAAGAACTTTGTTTAAATTTTCTTCTTTAATAATATTCGTTCTGATTTCTTATAAAGAACTTATTTCAAAATAAAGAATTTCGAATTTGAATTCTTTAAAATTAAGTTTTTTTTTAACGGAAGTACTATAAAATGGGAAATTTCAAATTGATAAGTTCAAAATCATTTCACTTCAATCTAGAAGCATTCTAGATTGAACTTGAGAATTAGCAACATCCACAAATGCAGACGCTATCGATAAAAAAAAATTTATCAGTGCCATTTAATTTTATTTTAAAGATAATTTCAAGTTTGTGAAGTTTTAAATGTTGAATTTTAAAATCTTTTAAGTGGTAAAACATAAAATTTAAACTTTTTTAAGGTTGCCGAATTGTAAAAGGTGGTATAGTTTCAATTGTGAACTCTAGATTGGATACAATTAAAAATTACAACATTTTTATGTTAACAAATAATTTCACATTCTTATTTCTAACTGAATTTCTGCTAATGTTTGAAATTTTAATTTAGAAAGGTTGTCAGTACAAAAAATTACAAATTTTAATATTGTGTAAAAATTAAAAATATGATTACTCCTCAAAGTCAAAGGCTTTTACATTTCAAAAAAGAACTTCTAACAAGAATGTTTTGAACATTCTGTAACTTTAAATTGACTTACTCCAGAATTAGGTACCCTTTTCGAAATGTTCAGCTTTTTAAATTTTAAAACTTTCAATTTGAAATGAACAGAAATTGAGTCAAAAATTTTTAATAACAAAATTAATTAGATATAAAGCACCAAAGTTTATCTGAAATTAAGGGAATGGTGGTGTATATTCAAAATTTAAACTATCTTTAATATCGAATTTATAATGCTGCACTCTTTTTTCTAACATTTATTTTGAAAATTTTAACTTTTGACTAAAATTTTTTTAAGAAGCCTAGGAATATTTTTCTTCATTTTGTACCTGGAATGTCTTACAACTATTTCATTATAAAAAAAAATCTTCGACAAAGCCGTTTTTGAAAAAAAACAACATTTTTATTGTCAAAAAAAACGAAATATTCAGTTTTTATCGAAAACGAAACGAGATATGAAAAAAAGTTGAGAGAGAAAAATTATTCCTTAGAAAATATTCTGTACAAAAAACGACTCAATAATTTTCAATCTCACTTAGTTTTCTTGAAAAACTTTATTTTTCGATTTCATTATAAATTTTTTTTTTATCTCTTGTTCTCTATATAATCATTTTGAGTAGAAAAGCTAGAAATGTTAAAAGATTCTAAATATTGTTAACATTAAAATGATTTTTGTTTTAAAATATCAATTATTGGCGTAAAATGCTTACATAACCTAAAATTGTCAAAAATTGTGAATCTTATGTGGAATCAAATTGTTTTTTGTATTAGAAATACCACTTCCCAACGAAAAAAACTAACATAATCCAAAATTGTAAAAAGACTTTGAATCCTGTTCGAATTAAAATGATTTTTTAAATGAAAATACCAATTTTTTGTGTGAAACGCTAACATACCTTAAAGCTGTCAAAAGTAGTAAATCTCCTTTGAAATCTAATCGTTTTTTTTTGTATCAAAAATACCAACTTTCCAACGAAAAACATTAAAATAATTGATATTTGTAAAAAGATTCTAAATCCTGTTTAAATTATAAAGATTTTGTTGAAAAATAATAATTTTTTGTGTAAAACGCTAAAATAACCTAAAATTGTTCAAAGTTGTGAATCTTCTTTGAAATTTTATTGTTTTTTGTATTAAAAATATTAATTTTGATGAAAAACATTGATATAATCAAAAATTGTAAGGAGATTCTAAATCCTGTTTAAATTATAAATATTTTGTTTGAAAATAATAATTTTTTGTGTAAAACGCTAACATAAGCTAAAATGATCCAAAGTTGTAAATCTGCTTTGAAATCTTATTGTTTTTTTGTATTAAAAATACTAATTTTCAATGAAAAACATTGACATGATCATAAATTGTAAAAAAATCTAAATCCTGTTTAAATTATAAAGATTTTGTTTAAAAATATTAATTTTGGATGTAAAACGCTCACATAACCTAAAATTGTCCAAAGTTGTGAATCTTTGTTTGAAATATAATTGTTCTTTGTATTAAAAATACTAATTTCCGATTAAAAACAATAACGTAATCCAAAATTGTTAAAAGATTCTTAATGTTGTTCAAATTAGAATGATTTACGTTTGAAAATGCTCATTTCTAATGGAAAAAAACTAACACTACTTGAAATTTCTTAAAGTTTCAAGTCTTCTTCGAAAGTCTACGATTATATAATCAAATACGTTAAAAAATACTAATTTCCAGCGAAAAGGACATTCATAAAACAAATATAATATTTACAATAATTTATTAGATAATTTCTAGATTTTAATTCAACCGGGAAAGAGTATTAAAAAGCACAAATGTTTCTCAATTCGCATAAGGTTTTCTATGATTTCTCTTAATAAAAGGGGTTATCTTTAGATGTAATTTTCAACATTTTGTATTTAAATTATAAAACAACATCAAGTAATGAAAGTCCAATCTAAATCTCCTTTTATAAAGAATTAAGTGAAAACCTCAGTACCATTATTTAGGGTAATCGAAAAAATACTAAAGGCAAATAAAGGAACATTAGTGAAATTAATTACTTCAAGTTATTATTTTATACATTTTGACTCTCCTCCCAACATTGATTGCATGCAGCTAATTTACCAAACAATTTTAGATCACACTTGAATTCTTGCTAATAACAAATTTTAATCCCTAGTCTATTATGTAAATAGTAAATGGATATTTATAGAATCGAGTTTCTCGTATTCCTTGAGTTAATTTTATTTAAGAATCTAGCTGGATAGTACAGGATATGTGTCTTAACTGAATGCAACCTGCCTTGATATGGGAATTAAATCTTTGGGCTCTAAAGGCTTTGTTACCAACAATGTGCGATATATTCTCGAGGTTGTCAGGCTATCTATCAGTACGGGAATATGTAAACTTTTAGAGTCTTCATTTCGCAATTTATTTTATCATTCACAGCAATCGCTCTCGAATGCTGAGTTTGTTTTGACGTGAATTCATTTAAATCTGAAGTTGACTTATTGCCCATCAATAAGTAAGTGTGAGTTGCTGTATACACGCCTCCAATTCCGATAAGTTCTAATAACTAAAGAAAAAATTACACGTCACGGAATATTTTACCAATTAGCCGTGCCCCCAATTCATAACGCGTCGCTTTTATCAAAAAACGTGACGCGCGTGAACCAATACTCGTCTTTGCTATCATTATCTTCTTTCCGACAATTTTAAATGGCCTAAATCTTCTAGTACAGTCGAATTAGGATTTCTGCTAGAACAAATTGTTGGCAGCAATTGTTATTATTATTGTTCGTAAGGACGTTTGTGTGGATTGTTGGTTTCAGTGAAAAAATACATGATAATGCGTAGAAAATGATTTGTAAAAAATGAATTTATCTTTAAAATGAGTCATCATTGAAACCTCTGCCACTGATGGTTTAAAAGCTATGAATTTGTTAATTAACGATACGTTTTCTCTATCAAGTCTTAGCTGTAT
The DNA here is from genome assembly GCA_011634705.1 of Andricus grossulariae. Taxonomy (NCBI): domain Eukaryota; kingdom Metazoa; phylum Arthropoda; class Insecta; order Hymenoptera; family Cynipidae; genus Andricus; species Andricus grossulariae. Next base: position 8,152 of record JAABKJ010011811.1, read on the forward strand.
TGAAGTTTCATTGTTGTAAAGAACATTTTGATCTAATTTCACTCATTAAGTAGGTCATAGAAAACCTGGAAATCAGGGAAAAGTCAGGGAATTTTATTGGTGATTTTATTGAATTGCTCTAAGAGGCACTTTAAATAACTGTCAAGGATAATAACTTTACAATTTTTTAATTGTAATCCGTGATTGTTCTGTAAAAGATCCTATATTAAAAATGATACAAGAATAAGATTATAGTAATTGAATATTAATGGTCAGGGAAAATGAAAAATTGGTCAGGGAAAAATGAGGGAACTTTGAAAATGAAGTTTTGCGGCCACCTTGACATAATATTCTTATCAGTAATTTATTTTTCTTGTATTTCTATTTCTATTTTTGCAGTTGCTTTCTTCTGAATTTCCTACGATTATATTTTCAGTTGAATTTTTTATTATTTGGTTAAAAATTCAACTGTTTTGTTGAACTATTTTTGTATAAAATCAACTTTTTTTTTAAATTAATCTTCTTTGGTTGAGGATTTAACCATTTTGTTGAAAATTCGTCTTTCTTATTTAAATCTAACAGTTTTTAAATGAAAATTAACATTTTTTTTTGAATAAATATTTACTATTACATTATTCGCTGAAAATTGATCTACTGTGAAAATTGAAATTAAAAATGGAACTACTTAGATGAAACTTGATCTTCTTCGTTCCAAAATTTTTTTAAATTGTTTTGGTTAAAATTAATTTTTTTATCTGAGAATGTAATTTTTACATTTCTGGCTGGAAATTGATCTTTCTTAGTTGAAATTCATTTTTTTTTCGAAAAATAATCTTCTTGGTTCAAAATGACCCTCTTTTTAAAAGTTTAACTGTTTTACAGAAAATTGGTCGTTTGGATTAAAAGTTCAACAATTTGGATGTGAACTTTTTTTTTCTTTCTTCATTCATAAATCAAATATTTTGTTAAAACTTAGTTTTTTTTTTGTTGGAAAGTTTATCATTTAAATTGAAAATTCATTTCTTTGGTTGAAAATTTGACTGCTTTCTTGAAAATTAGTTTTTCTTTCTTAAAAAATACATTTTTTTCACTGCAAATTTAACTTTCTTATTTTTGGTGGAAAGTTTATATTTTGTAGTTGAAAGTTCAACTATTTTTTTTTAATTCATTAAATTTTGCTGGAGCAAGCAGCTATTTTTTATTGAAATGTAATTTTTTAAATTAAAAATTCGATTATTTGTTTAAAAATTTAACTATTTTGTTCAAAATTCAACTCTTTGACTTGAAAATTCAACTATTTGGTTGAAAACGAAACTGTTTTTGATTGAAGTTCAATCTTTTTATTGGAAATTCGACCATTTTGTTAAAAATTCATCTTCGCAGGTTAAAAATTAAACCTTTTGTGTAAATGTTTAATTATTTTGTTGAAAATTCAGCTTCTTGCTTTTAACTTCAACTATTTAGTTATAAATAAAACTGTTTGGTTGAAAATGCTTTTATTGTTGTTGAAAATTCAACTATTTGGTTGCAAACGCAAGATTTTTGGTTGCAGTTGAATCTTTTTTGATTGAAAATTCGACTATATGTTTAAAAATTCATCTTTGAAGGCAGAAAAACGCCAGTATTTGGGTGAAAATTGAACTAATTTGATAAAAATTTAATTATTTTGTTAAAAAGTGATCTTTTTTGGTCTAAAATGAAACTTAAAAAATATCAAGGGGTTTCAAAAGATTTTAAAGGGATTAAAAAAATGTCAAGAAATTTCCAAGGATTTTAATGATTTAATGGGATTTAAAAAATGCCAGGCATTTTAAAGATTTGAAGAGATTTTCAATATATCAAGGTATTTTCAAGGATTTAAAAAATTTGAAAGAGTTTAGAGTATTTAAAAAAAAGTCCATAAAAGCAACGTTTTTTCAACATTTTTTAACCAGCAAAATCATACAAAAAATTTCAAGTTTATCAGGAATTAAAAATACCTAAAACCTTTAATACAGGTTTCGATCCTCTCAATTGTTGTTAAAAATATAAACTTAAGTGATTTTATCAAATATTTTAGAAAATTGTGTAATCTCATTTTATATTACATTTAGTTAACGTTTATTATGCTCTTAGTCGTTCCTTGAAATGTTAATGTTATAATTCTGTTATTCATATTAAATAATTGGAGATATGTGCTTGTAATTAAACAAATTTTTAATTAGGTTTTTGATGAATATTTTTCTACTAGATAATTCAGCTTTTTATACGCTTTAATTTTCGAGGATTATATTATAGTTCCTTAATTGCTTGTTCCATATTGTTTTAATATTCTTTTATTTTTATTTTAATAGCTTCTGATTGTTTGGTAATACCGGTGTCTTGGGTAGTAAGTACACTGTTAGAAATTTCTTGAAATTTCAATCAGTTTTCAATGACTTATGTCACTGAAATTTAAAAAATTTGGCTTTGAGAATTAATTTGAGACCATATTCATTAATTTTCAGTGACACGAAACTTAATTTTAAAGCAAAAGTTATTGAAATTTCAT
>JAABKJ010011812.1:0-10660 GCA_011634705.1 Andricus grossulariae
TGTTGTTCGTAGGAGACAACCTTATCAATATCGTCCACAATCATTAAGTCAATACGAGTACTGGAACGATCAGTATGATGAGTGGAATCATGAGGTACAATCGAGAGTCCCGAAGAGTATACCAAGGATATTAGATATTTAGAAAGATTGGAAGTAAGATTCAAGTTAGTGTTGAAACCTCCAGTAAGTATAATGTTATTAAAGTTAGAAATGAGTGAAAAAATTATCGATTCCAGCTCTGTGCCATAGGAGGCATTGGGTGGTTTATATACTACTTTCACTAAAACACTATCGGCAGTTGATTAAAAAAAAAAAAAAATTCGGTCGTGAGATAAGTACCTACTGGACTCACATTAATCACGGTCTCACCCAGACCATCATGCAGGCTTCGAAAGAGCGAATAGTCGTCAATTTTAGTGAGGCTAGAGGGTATATTTAGAGCTAACGAAGTCTTAGAAACAGCTGTTACATGGTAGGAACATGTACTGAAGAAACGCTTGAATTCTAGAAAATGTGTCAAGATAGACTGGGCGTTCAGATGACAAATGCTTGAGGTATCCATGGATATATTAGGAGAAACATTCCATAAAAAACAATTCGAAAACGAAAACTCACGCAGCACGCGTAAAAATCTACTGAGCCAAAGAACAATCATCAACACGCCCCAAACTAAGTAATTACAATTCAAACTAGAAATTCGGTAATGAGTACAAATAAAAAAGATACAAAAGGGATAATCAACAGAGTCAAAAACTAGTTCACATGCACATTGTGACTATTATAAATATTTAATTTCAAAAATTACATAATGTTGAATTTGATGAACCCAAAACAAAAAAATTCAGTGAAAAATTTACCTTCAGCAGAGGTCGATCTTGGGTCCGTTGAGTGTAAAGTCTACATCTGTATTTAACCTTCAACCATAAATGCCAAAGAAATATTTCTTTAAATAATCCAGTCGTCATTGACACTTCTATATGCACTTATATGTAGGTTCCCGAGATATTTTGTGTTCGAAAGGTCAAAAAAAGTCCCCTGATTACGAATGTATTGGCTATTCTTTCGAATTCTTGGTTTTTTGTTTGAATTTCATTCATTGTTCACAACAAAATTCATAAAATGATTCTTAACATCTCTGATAAAAAAAAAACTTTTTGGTTTTCTTGCAGTTTTTTTCGTAGGATAAAACATTCGTGATTTTCAGCCTTACAAAAAAAAATAATTTTGTTTCTCAATTAACATATTTGCATAAGGGGTGGGGGGAGAATAGAAATGTTTTGTTTGGATTTATCTTAGGAGTGATGGTGTCTTAGAGAGGGCTCATAGTCCATTACGTAATCTAAGTATGGCCCCTTATTATTTTTTTAATGTTATCGGGCATGAAATATCAATGTGGACATTTTCAAATTCATTAAAACAATAACAAGCAATATTGTGATACGTGTGAAGTACATCATCTCCAAAATGGAAAAACCAGAATTCTTTACACACATATTCTATTTTACATTGCTTCATTCACGTTAACAAGAAACTCGTAAAATTATAAATGTCTACTATTTCATTGTAGTCAAATACTCAATCATCAATTCGAATTGTAAAATTTTCACTAATTCAGATATAAAGGTTCTCCTGAAGGCTCTTTTGTAATTCATAAACAACTGTTACTTGAATTAAGAGATAAATGACTTAAGGTACTGAAATTATTAATCTTTTTCCCCAATATTTTAATCTGTATCATCGTAATAATTTACAAAAGCAAAATTTCGCCAAAACTGTAGATGTTGCCATTATTTCGAATCTTTAGCGAAGTGAATCAAATTTGAAAATTCAGTTTTTGGGGTAGGAAAAACTAAAATAATTGTCTCCATCCAGTTATGATTCTATTGTTTCAAACACTCGTTTTTTCGCTGAAAAAAGAAATTATTTCAATACTGCATATTATTCGACAAGTAATTTCGATCCTACAAAATTTATTGAATAAATAGAGTTATTAAATATCAAAATTCTCAGCAGATACAATTGAAGTGTGATGGTATAAAAAATATTAATTTTTGTCTCAAAAAGTTATGAAATTGTTTGTCTTCTCCCACGCTCATGACGAGCGGAGAAGAACTAACAAAGATTTCGTAATTACGGAACAAATATTCATTTACCAATACTTAATGTTTGAAGGAGTCGATCCACTTTTGCTTTTAATTCAAAGCGTTTGAAATTTGAGGAGGAGTCTAGCATTATGACTATTTTACACTTTGATTTATATAATATAATTAACAAAAATATGACAAACAACTTGAGAAAATATGTTTGTCCGGACTTCTGTCTTGATATTTCATATCATAAATAATTTTATATATATGATAAGAGAAGCTTTCCTGCATATAACAAAATGCGATACGTATAAAATTCTAGTTCAGACTCCTGAGGTTTGAAAATTAATATATTTTCAAAAAATATCCATACCCCACTTTTCAGAAATTCGATTTTCTGGGCATAAAAGTATTCTTCAATTCCAAAAGAGTTCTTGAGTTCTACCGAACAACAATTTAAAAAAATTAAAAGCATATAAATTACGAAAATTGGATGGATTAAAAAGTTTTTTAACCCTTCTTCCGTAAGGGTTCCACGATTGGAAAAATTGATAATTGAGAAGACGTTTGTTATAAATACAAAGGAACTTCTTATTATGTTTCGCGGTTATAATTTAACGCGAAATGTAAATTATAAGGTAACAGGCAAAAAAGTAGTTCAAGTGCATGACATTGGAATAATCAGAAACGGGCGTCAACAAAGACGTGCGATATCTTATCTTGTGTTTCTTCAACCCAGTTTTTCTGTACTTTTCCAAAAATTAATTCAAATTAAAGAAAATCATTTTTAATCAAAGAAATATTTTCAGTGGAATGAGAAAACATTTTTCTCAAGAAAAAACGTTTCTTCGAAACAAAAGACATTTCTCAAAGCGGATTTTTATGAAAACTTTGATTGTTTAACCGTAACTTAGGGTTGAATTATACAATAGTAATATTTTAGCATGGAAAATGGAAAAATCACAAGTTTAGTTCACGAAAGTCCAGCTATGAAAATGTATTGACCAATTCTTTAGTGATTGCAGTTACTAATCAATTAGTGTACTTTTCTTATAAATTGTGCATTTCAATATATATGTTACAGGCAAAGTATATAATCCAGGCATTATATATAATGCCTGGCTATTTCAGGAATTAAATATAATCTTGATTATGAATATAACACACGTTTACTTGCTATTTATTAAAAACATGGCATACTGGAATGATATTTTGCTCGACACTGAACTTCGTTTTTTATACACAAATACTTTTTTATTTAACTTCAAAGTTAATTTCTTTTTTATTTTCAAAAGTGCCATTTTTCAAACATTTTCGCATTTTTGAAAAAACGTCTTGAATCAGGGCAAGAATAGGGTGGTCCAAATTTATACCTGTACGTACGTCTCTTCAAAGTGGGCGGAGAACGTCGGCAAATTTGTATGAGACCTTCGTTTTTAATTACATGCCAGTTTGAAGGTAATTTAGATTAAATTGTAAATTTGAATTTCACTAAATTGTCATCGAAATAATAGATATATATTCATTACCTGAGTTAGATCTGACATTACTTACAATGCCCGGGCAATTTGTGAAATGAGAAATTCCATGTCAAATCATGAAGTTTAACACAAATTTCCCATAAGAAAAATATACATTTTTGTAAATTTGATTCAGAATCGTCAATATTAGGCGAATTCAGTTGAATGAAACATTTTTCTTCAAAATTAGCCATTTAATACGAATAAAAACTTATTTATTAAATATCACCTCCGTAAGTCTGTTTTGAAGAGATCCAAAAAAACCTTGTGAGTGAGAAATTTAGTTTTGCGAGCTTTTGGCGCTAATTATGATTTTCTTGTGGTTTTTTAAAATACAAATTATCATTAATGTTACTTTTGATCGATAATTAGATGTACATATTAATTATTCAAACAATTTGTTATTTTTTTCAGCAATTTTCCTTTAGTCCTGAGTCTCTTAAAATATTGCTTGAAAGTTGCAGTTTTTTCTATAATTTTTCACTTTTTATCCACTTTTCAATTAGCGTTAGATAATAATGGATGCGATTCAGCAAACATTGTCGTTTTAATGATTAATTATTGTTTATAACTTTCTATTTTATTACTGCTTGTTAGCTGCGCTTTTTTCTGAAATTTTGAACTTATCATGCCTTTTTTCGGTCAGGAAAATTTTCCAGAGTAAGAGTATTCACAAAATTCAAAAACAAAAAAAAAACTGAAAATTCTGAGTCAAGCAATGCACGATATGAACAAAAATAAAAAGACGAATAACGTTGCTTTTTGAGTACCCTACAAGACTATCATCAAAACAACATTAAAAATAAGTAAATTGAATTTTCAGGCAAAAGAAACAAGATACAAAAGAAATGAATGCAACAAAATTTGTTCACCCAAAAAAAATCTACAAATTTGTTTTTAATCATTTTTTGATGGAATGCCTGAATTTTGCTTTATTTCGGAACAGATAAAATTGAAAATAAAAGAATTAAACTTTTGGATAAAAGACGCAAGAAATGAATTTCCAATCATCAAGGTGAATTTGTCACCAAAAAGATTGTTATCCTACCACAAGAGACAAAGTTTCAATAAAATGCAGAGGCTTTCAATGAAATAGCTGTAAGGTAATCATGCACTACCCCTTGCATCACGTAACCATCTACACGGGACCGAGAATAAGGCCCAGCATCCAGGCGTAGGCCTAACGCGCAGCCGCGGATTTCCCACTCACGGAAACGCGACCGCGTGAAGGGAGGCGTGAGCCTATAAAAGGGGATGATGTGCCCCAAGTCGGCCATTAGGGGGCTCGCTGGAGAGCGAGAGAGATCTAGGATCAAGACGGATACAGGCTAGAGAATTGTATTCTCGAAACCGAGTGTTACTTGATTCTAAGTTTTCCACTAAGCGAACAGACTAGGTGATTTTATCGCCGGCCTCGAGTACGTCTGTGGAAAACGCCAAAAGGCTCTCTCACTCGAATCACGAGGTTTAGGTGGCGACCTTCCGCAACTACTCCGTAGATTTGTTTATTCTCTAGGGAATCGGCGAGGCGGACGGGCTAGTTAGTTTTACTGTGGACACCCCAAGTAAACTATTCACAGTAGAGTCTACAAAATTTCTCGAACCAGTGACAATGTTTAGAGTCCATAGAGACAAATATGTTTACCGAGCGAAAATTGTGCGAATTTCCACTTAGAATATTTTGAGATTATTTTCTTTCGACTTCGAATAAGAAGTACATTTCAATGCGAAAACTTATCGAATAAATTTCGATCATCCCTAGATTTGAAAATATTGTGACTGTTAGTTCACCGAATTTTTATACTTCGAAAAATATGTTTTTTTAACTTCGAAAGAGAACTTTTTCTTCTATTTCAGAGAATAGAAAAATCGAACTGTGTTCGATTTATCCTACGGGATTTATATTGTGATTCTATAGGTCTTTATACCTTGTATATGATTTCAGGATAAAATAAATCCTTATTGTAACAAGAGCAAAATATTACTTTGAATATATTCAAAAAATGGTTAATTTTCAAGAATACGGAGAGTATCGATTATTCTCCGTTCTGAAATTGACATTAATCGTCATGATTTTTTTCTTACAGGTGCTGACAATTTCTTTTTGCCGATAAATTAAGATATTCCAAGTTTTTACCCAACAAAGTGTTTTTAAAATATTAAAAAATCTAGGATTTCGTGGAATTCAAAGAATCCATGAAATTCTAGAAATTTATGGAAGTCAAGGAATTCATAAAATTCAAGAAATTTATGGAATTGGAGGAATTCATGCAATTCATGAAATTTATGAAACTCGTGGAATTCAAGGAATTTATGGAATTCAAGGAAATCATGGAACTCGCGGAATTCATGGAACTCATTGAATTAATGGAATTCAAGAAATTCGTGGAATTCGAAGAATCCAGGGAATTCTAGGAAAATGTAGAATTCAAAGAATCCATGAAGTTCTAGGTATTCATGGAACTCTAGGAATTCAAGGAGTTCATGAAATTCAAGGAATTCATGGAATTGGAAGAATTCATGGAATTCAAGGAATTTACGAAATTCAAGGAAATCATGGAACTCACGGAATTCATGGAACTCACAGAATTAATGGAATTCAAAGAATCCATGGAATTCTAGGAATTTATGGAAGTCAAGGAATTCAAGGAGTTCATGAAATTCGAGGAATTTATGGAATTGGAGGAATTCATGGAATTCATGATATTCAAGGAATTTATGGAATTCAAGGAAATCATGGAACTCACGGAATTCATGAAACTCACAGAATTAATGGAATTCAAGGAATTCGTGAAATTCCAAGAATCCAGGGAATCTAGGAAAATGTGGAATTCAAAGAATCCATGGAGTTCTAGGAATTCATGAAAGTCTAGGAATTCTTGAAATTCAAGGAATTTATGGAATTCAAGGAATTTATGGAATTCAAGGAAATCATGGAACTCACAGAATTAATGGAATTCTAGGAATTCATGGAATTCAAGGAATTTATGAAATTCAAGGAAATCATGGAACTCACGGAATTCACGGAACTCACAGAATTAATGGAATTCAAGGAATTCGTGGAATTCAAAGAATCCATGGAATTCTAGGAAAGTGTGAAATTCAACAAATCCATGGAATTCTAGGAATGTATGGAAGTCAAGGAATTCAAGGAATCTAAGGAATTTATGGATTTGAAGGAATTGGAGGAATTCATGGAATTCAAAGAACTCATGGAATTCAAAGAATTTATGGAATTCAAGGAAATCATGGAACTCGCGGAATTCATGAAACACACAGAATTAATGGAATTTAAGAAATTCGTGGAACTCAAAGAATCCAAGGAATTCTAGGAATTTATGGAAGTCAAGTAATTCAAGGAATTCATGAAATTCAAGGAATTAATGGAATTTATGAAATTAAAGGAATTCATGGAATTCAAGGAACTCATCGAACTCACGGAATTCATGGAATTCACGGAATTTACGGAATTCGAGCAATTCACGGAACTCACAGAATTCAAGTAATGCACGGAATCCATGAAACTCACATAAGCGAAAATATTCAAGAAAGAAAGATAAGATTTTTCCCCTTCAGACTCCTAGTTTCCATAATGTGATTTTAATTAACCTTCAAGTAATCGAATGATAAGTTACCAGATACCACGATAGGGCGGGCGGTGCGCGATATCTGTCCAAAAATTGTATCATCACGTGCATCGTTCGATTAGTCAAAGACTAATTAATATGTCATTCTGACAATTGAGGGTCTCATAAAAAACCTTAGCTTTCTTTCTAAACCATTTGCAAATAAAAAAAAAGTGCCGAAATTCGAGAAAAGTCAAGTTTATTTTTAATTTTCAAAAATTACAGTAATATTTGTATTATTTGTAAGATTTTGTCGACCTTCTAAAGAACGGTTAATGAATCAATAGAAAATATTTTGTGTAAAATTTGGTTCGACGCATCAGGTAAAAGGTTAGAAATGTTTGAAAATAAAGCTTTTCATCAAAATTCCAAAAATGGTATATCCTGCACTTTGATACATATTATTCGGAATGAATTCATTGTTGGTGCCAGAAGTATTACCCAATAGGACTATAGCTAGTCTGATTTTTGGCCTGTTCAGACAATTTTTTTTTCAGGTGGATATACTTCAAAAATGATGCCCCATATGTAGTATAACTACACTGAAACATTGAAAAAAGCTTGTTCATTTAAAATATTGTCCTGGAAAACATTTTAAATTGAGAATAAGACAAATTTAATTTTCATTATGAAAAAATGTTTGAATAGTAAACAGAAATTTATTAATTTTGTCTCTTCCTCCTAAATAGAAAGTGGGTAAAAACTTCGTGTAAGTAGAAATAAGATCTAATTATTCAAACCTTACTGTACTGAAGGAAATTAGACGTTATCAACTACAATTACAAACCAAGGACAAATAAATCCCGCCAACGATACAAAAATTAAAAAATTCACACCTCATAAATTGTGAAAAGAAAGATGTTTTTCATGCTTCGAAGTTCTTCAATGGAATAGTCGCAGTTTTGAAAATATTTCCTTAGTTACAACTTGCAATCGCTTAAAGTCCCAGGATAAGAAATAAACGTCTTTCAATACTTCTCATAATTTGGAAAAGATCAAAACCGTATAGAATCAAATGAATTTAAAAATGTGACTATTGAAAAAGCGGGTGTGCTTAAAATAATTCAATATGATTAGTTTCAAACACTCTTTAAAAGAGTGCTTTTTTCAAGTCTCATTTTTCTGAATACTTTGGCATCTCACATCATAGGAATCATAGAACAATATTAAACTCTGATTTTTTGACATTGATGAAATAATAATTAAATTTACTCAGGGTAATTTTTATAATAGCTTCCAAAGGGAATACAGTAAGGAGAATCAAGTATGGAAAAAATGTAACAAAAGTAAAGCGTCAATGAAAATTACGCGCTATAACGCATTATGAAGCATAAAATTGCGTTATTACGCATTGTTACATATTATTACACATTATTCCACATGCATTGGGCAAATAAAACTTTTTACATTCTCATCATAATTAGAAGGTATTATTTTCATGTAAAAACTCACTATCCCAAAATTCTTTGAATTTTTACGTTTCGAGACATCCTGAAACCGAAAAAAAAACAGGTTTTACGATAGTGTCTGTCTGTCGCCGTTATTGTTATCGTTGTCGTCATTGTCGTCTATAAACCGGATATTTTATAAATAATCATTTTTCGAAAGGACGCTTACTTCTTGTTCGAATAATGAAAATTAACATTGAAAATAAAAAAATAAAATTTTTTTGAAAAAACTACATGCGACACGAAAAAAATGAATAAACAGAAGACGTTCGCAAAAGTAGCGTTATAAATATGTTAATAATAATGTTTTAATAGGAAGCGCAGTTTTTATTCTAATCGTAAAAAATAATATCAAAATCGTAAAAAATATAATTGAAAATTAGAAAAATAAATTTTCGAAGACACAACACAAGATACAATAAAATTTAATTTACCAAAATATGTCGCCTACATTACATCTAAAAAATTTGCTTAGAATCACTTTACGCTAGGACGCGTCTTTTTTGTTCAAATCGTAAAAAACTTTGAACATAAGCAAAATTAATGTATGGGAGAACCACACAAGATGCAAAATTTAAAAAAAAAACGAAAATGTAAATTTTAAAACAAGCAACACACGCGATATGAAGAAAAGCCAGGAGAAGAAAAAGGTCGCTTTTTGTAAGCCCTACAAGATTATCATAACAACTTTCCGAATTCTTTCGAAATATGGAAAAATCACATTTTTTACGAAATCTGATTGTAAACACACCAAAAAACTTAAAAATTCCATTTTGTGGTCAAACTATGCAAGATACAAAAAAATATATGTAGATCAAAATTGAGCACCCAAAAAGGATCTAGAAATTTGTACTAAATTTCTTTCTGATGGAACGCGTAGTTTTTATTTTATTCATACAAAACAAGATCAAAAATAGAAAAGAAAAAAAAACTTTTAATAACAATGAGAACTTATAAACGTCAGAATCTGCGAGAAGAGAGGAATCAACAAAAATTGTGCATTCAAAGGGATATGCAAAACTTTTATTAATCGCTTTTTGATACGACGCCTAGTTTTTGTAATTCGTGAAAAATAACATTGAAGATAAATAAAGTTTTTGGAAAAACTGCACAAGGTTCAATCAAATGTTAATAATGAAAATTGTTTCTTTTATAGGATGCGCACTTTTTTTAATAATAAGAGCAAGACAATGAAAATACGTCTGTTTAAATATCAATGCATATTATGAACTGTAATAATATAAATTTACTAAAATGATACATTCTTCAGAGTGGCTGATGATAAAAATTAGAGGAAAATAATAAACAAATATTAGGGTAATCATGAAAAATAAAATTTGTACATTACTTTTGAATATCTAAATAAGAAGTTTTTATCGCCAACAATAAACAGAGCGTGCATTTGTTGATTAAATTTGTTAAAAAACTTATCAGTTGTTATTGGATGACTAAATATGATGAATCAGTGACGTTTTCATATCATTTTGGCCGATTTAGTAGAAAAAAGTGGATATATGACATAATAGATACCTGTTTTGGATAATTATTACAAGATTTGTCCATAGACTGATAAATTATTTATACTCTCCCATAAATTGAATTGGAACACGCCTTTTTTCTATAAATTGTTCAAACCTAGTGTGAATCAATTGCTTAATCACTGCTAATGACCAGAAATCCATTTTCCCTTACTTATTTATGTATCAAAAATGTCAATACATTTTAAGACAGTTACTAAGCTATTAAACAAACAAATTATTAGACTTAAAAATTTGTTGTTTTTATTTTTGTTATTAAATAAAGAGAAATCTGTTTATAAAATTAGCCATGACAGATTAATGCGGAATTTTATTAGCTCTTATTTAAAATCAGAAAAGCTTGACATCGGTCGAGAAATCGCTTCTGAATGTAAACTGCATATTCTTTTCAATTGTTTATAATTCTTTTAGGCTATCTTATATTCTTTGAAATTTTTTAAC
>JAABKJ010011813.1:0-10660 GCA_011634705.1 Andricus grossulariae
GATTTCGGAAAAACCTTCGTGTGAACAGGAATTTGGATCTGTTGGCTGGCTGACGACCAGTAGAGAGAGGTGTAAATAAGCCTTAAATTTTGTAAGTGAAAATTTCCGAATGAGTAATTTTATTTCATGATAAAATCTATTTATAAATGTTTCTAAACATCATTGATAAAAGAGAATATTTTAAATTTAAATGGTTTTTTAATTTAGGAAAATAATTATGTTCTTAACATTTTTCTATGACGTTTTAATTCGTGAACTTTTTCACGTTTTCAAAGAGAAGACAAAAATGAGATTGTACACAAAAACTTAGAATATCTCAATTTACGAAATCTATGCACTGTTGGTACGGGTAAAAAAATTCCTTTCATCCACAGTAATATTTCTGGGAAAATTAAAATTAATACAGGTTTTATATTTAAAAATTAATTTTAGGATTTAAAGATTTCAAAACATCTCGAAAAAGAATCTGGAAGATTATAAGATAATAGTTTAAATTTTTTAATACATAACAATTTTTTAAGAAAACTAAATTATTTCTAAAGATATTTAGAAGTTTTGAAAGTTTTGAAAGGATTCAAAAATAATTTAAATTATGAGAAGATTTAAAAATTTCTAATTGCTAATTCCTAAAATGTCGAAAAAGAATGTTGAAAATTTTGAAGATTTTGAAAAACAGAAACTTCTTAAGAATTTTTAAAGGTTTCAAGAGAATGGATAATAAAAAATGATTTTTTTTTCGAAAAAATTAATTCCAAGTGAATATTGACAATGATTTCAAAAGATTTAAAATAATTTCGCAAAATTTCAAAAAAGAATGTAGAAGATTTAAAGCAAAATTTTGGAATTTTGCAAAATTACAAAAATTTGTAAAAAAAATCATGTAAGTTTTAGAGATACTTAGAAGCTTTAAAAAGATTTTAATATAATTTAATACTTAAAAATATATTTAAGAATATACATTTTTAAAGATTTTGAAAAAAATAAACATTTTGAGAATTTCGAGAGGTTTCAAGATAATAACAATTATTTAAAGGTTTCTTGGGAAAATGACCAATGATCTTTTTTTTTTTGAAAATATAATTTAAGACTTGACAAAGATTTGAAAAATATCAATTTCTAAAAGTATATTTTTGAAGATTTCTAATTATTTAGATTTTGGAATACTTTGAAAATGAATGTGAATGATTTCAAAGCAGAATTTTGTAATTTTGCAAGATTACAAAATTTTCGGAAAAATTCGAGTTATCTTAAGAGATATCAAAATGCTTCAAAAATATGTTTATTTAAAAAAATGTATATTGAAATAAAATTAAAAAACATATAAATAAAAGTCGAACTAAATCTAAAAGATTTTCAGAGTTTTAAAATTTATTTGTTAATCATCATTTTAGGAATAATTTGAGTCAGTAGACATTCTTTTGATTAAAAATCGGTCTGTTTGGTTGAAAATAATTCTATTTTAGTTAATGATATGATTACTTTGTTGAAAATTTATATTTTCTGGATGATTTAAAGTAAAATTTAATTGTTGGAAATATCAATAATTACGTTTTTTGTTGAGAATTAATCTTTCTTCGTTGACAAAGTAACTATTTTGTTGGAAATTCATGTATTTTGTTGAAAATTCGTCTTTTTTGGCAAAAAATTAATCGTCTTTATTGAAAATTAATCTGTATTGGTCGAGGATTTATTTATTCGATTTATAATTTGTCTTCTTTGGTTAGTTGAAAATTTATGTGTTCAATATAAAATTGGTTTAAATTTTTTTTTAATTGAACTTTTTGGTTGCAAACTCAAGTATTTTTGTTGAAAATTTGTCAGTTTTGTAGAAAGATAATCTTGTTGCTTATAAATTCACATTTTTGAGATGAAGCTTCAACTTTTTTGTTGAAAATTTATCTTTTTTGTTTGTAAATTCATTTTTTTGGTAGAAATTTCATCTTTGGTTGAAAATTTTAATATTTTGTTGAAAATACGTTTTTTTTTTCTTCAAAATTAATTGTTTAAACTGAAAATTCAACTATTCTCTTTTTGGTTGAAAATTGATCTTCTTTGGTTGAAAGTTAAACTATTTAGTTGGAAAATCATGTATTTTGTTAAAAATTCATCTTTTCAGGACTTAGTTAACAGTTGAACTACCCTGTTAAGAATATATTCTTTTTTGTTGAAGATTCATCACTTTAGATGAAAATTCATCTGTTTGGTTGAATATGTAAATATTTTGTTGAAAATTCGAATTTTTGTTTAGAAAATTAATCTTCTTTGTAGAAACTATTTTGCGGAAAATTCGTCTTTTTTGCTAAAATTTAAATCTTTTGTCGTTAAAAATACAACTGTTTGGCTGGAAATTAGTCCGTTTTTGGTTAATAATTCAACGACTATGTTACAAAATTCGTCTTTTTTGGACGAGGTCAACTGTTTTCGATTTAAAAAAATATATATTTTTTGGTTGAAAATTCGACTTTTTGGGTGAAGATGAACTTTTTCGTTGAAATTTTGATTTGAGGCATTTGAAATCTTCAAAAAAATTTTGAATTTTCTCAAGAATCGTAGGAAACACTTCACGCACGCACAGAATCGATCCTTAGATGCACCGATACTCACCTAATTTCATTCGATAGTCTATAAAAAATAAAAATAGGTTATAAAAATAATTTATATGAATTCAAATTTTCGAGCCAAAAAAATGGATAAGATACGAAAATTTGGTGAAATAGAAGGTTCATCTCCAGTGAGAACTTCTTGGAATTTTAATTATCTTGCAACATCACCAGAACCTTTAAATGAGGAGAAAAAATTAACCAACTGGAAAAGATGGTTAGCTAACAGGAAAAAGCACTATGAAGCCTACAAAAAAAAATTGGGAAGAAACCAGGACGAACTTCTCTTAAATTCCGGTGAGAAATTTCGATCTCTTATGGAAATTAGAGAATTATTAGGAAAAGCTGGAGAGCCATTGACTATGGCTTACATACAAAAAAAAGTGGATCTTGGATTTTGGATAAGTCCAGAAGTACTTCCGGATCGAGGAAATCCTAACTTGCCAAAAGTTCAAGTTCCTTCGTTGAAAAAATCGAATATCATTCCAAAAATGGAACATGTTTCGACTCCAAAGATAATTTTTGAAGAAAAAGGTTTATCAGTTCAGAAACAAAACCCAGTATCGAGAAATGAGTATTTGAAAAAAAGGATCAAGGACCTTTCTGATATTATATCAGTTATAGAACCGAATCCTCCAGAAATGGAAAATCTTTTTGTTAGGGGAAAAAATGTTAGAAATTGTTTTGAAGAGGGGAAAAGTATTCACAAAGTTCCGATAATTACTATAACAACTGCTGAGGAAACTGAAATGGAGACATCCGAATGGTCACTCAATCCGGATGCTATGATAGCAGCTTTAAGAATAGAAAATAAAGAAATTGTTAGGAGATTGAATCCAAAATTTAGATCTGAGAATAAGAATAATGGTCCCTATAATTGGGATATTAAATTTATCAGCAGAGGTTCAGAATTAGTGGAAAGGAAGATATTTATGGAAAATAGGGGGAATTTTAAAATAACTTTTTACTGGCGACCTGTTCTTTTGAGTCCTGATTTGTTTCCAAGTCAGGAAGCTGGTGCTTTCTTTTTTAATAAAAACAAGGGGATTATTTTGCCCGGACAAATTTTTAATTTTCCAATCTGGTTCAATTTATCGCAACCTGGGGTGAGAACAGAAAATTGGAAATTGGAAACAGATCCAAGATTGTCATCCGAGGATTTACTGTTTCGATTTTGGGGATGCTGTAGTGGAAAAGATCAAGAAGGAAATAGAAAAGTTAGAGTAATTCAACATTTATGATTTTGAAAATTAATAATAATAATCGCGTGTTTTTTGTTTCGCGAATTTTTCTGTTATGCTAATGTCACAGTTTACTAGCATACATCAGTATAACATCTTATAAAATTGTCTTCTGCATACATTTTTATGAAAATGCATTATCGTTGATTTTTATGTAATCAATGCTGAACTTTAGATTGAATAAATAATTAATAAAAATAATTATTTCAAACGAGTAAGTTCGGAGACCCTAATTTAAGAATGTTTCAATTCCTAAACGAAGTTTGGGATCATTTAATTTGAATATGATTCTCAATGTTTTGAGAATCAATAAACTTTAAAGGATTTACAATTATATTTGTGAATGCGAATTTCTGAAAAAGTTTTAGCGAAACTTGAAAAAAAAAGATTTTATTCTTCGAAGGCTGGAATTCGAAAATGTTTGGTTTGAATTTTCTTAACTTTTGGAGGTTTTAAATTTCACAATTTTGTGGTTTAAAATTCAAATTTTAGAAATGTCAGGACAATTTCACTACTAAATATTTTAAAATAAAATATTTTTGTATTCGAAGCCTTCATACTTAGTTTTAAATTTAATAATTTTAGATCTAAATATTCTTAATTGTTTTGGTTCAGTTTTAGTCAGTTTTAAATTGCTTAATTTTAGATTGAAATACTCTAATTTGCTTGCTTTCAACTTTAAATTTTCAATTCTTCGGAATCGTACTCTCTAAATTTTAATCAGTTAAATTTGTTACTAATTTCAATCAGAGACTGAATTAAGTTAGTAAAAATTCAAACTAATTCAAAAAAGATAAAAATTGTTTCTTTCAAAGTCAAAATAGATTAAAATAGCTCTATTGAAAATTGATAATGTCAGCAACTGAATATTTTCTTTAATTTTTTACTTTGCCATTACAATTAAAATGGTTGAATTTTGAAAAATACAATTAACATTTTAAACAATGCTAATTCACAAGCAATTTAAATTCACTTAAGGTAATGTAAATTTTAATGGGTTTGAGTATGAGAAAGTTTTAATATCACAATTCTTGTGGACTAAAATGTTTTTCAGATTTTTTAGTCACTTTAATTAGTCGTGTCCTGTTAAAATAGATAAGTAAATAGAGAAATGTGATAAACAAAATTTGTTTGAACTCTTTTCATTGTTCAGGAATTTATTAAAATTTAATTCAATTTCCAGAAAATCAATGATGACCTGGAGAGGAGAATTAGAGACACAACAATTAAAGAAATCCTAGAAGAAATGGTCCACGATGCATTAATATTTCAACCTCCAGATCCCCCTTACAAAACGCTTTTCCTTGAGAGCGAAATTTTCTCAACAAAAAATCCATCTTATTTTTACCATCCAAATTTAGTAAAAGAATTTCGTGAGATTTTCAAAAGCATCTCCATGTCAGATGATCCAGAATGGAATTTATCTTTATTCGATCTTCGAAAAATTCTCCTGGGAATCGAAGATCCAGAATTTCGACAAATAGCTCTAGCTCGCTTTGTGGATCTTTGCCGCGCTTCTTTGGAACCGAGTTTGTATAACTCATCGATGATTCGGAATCATGAACAGGTTTTCGATTTACTATGCTCGTTTGCCAATCAATTCGAATCTGAAAGCGAATTTATCAAGAATATTTGCTTTGGATCTCGCGAGGAGGAAACTGAATCCTTGATGGCTCGAAGTCGTGACCAATCCAGGTCAAACAGTCCCTCGAGAACTTCCTCTGGAGCTTTAACACCTCAGAAGAGAATAAAATCGAAGAAAAAGAATCGAAGGAGACTTTTATCGACGCGTTCAAAAGAGGAGGAACAAAGGATTCAAAAAGTTATAAAATTGAAACCTAGTCATGTGATTTTATATAGGGAAATATTTTATTTGCGGATTTATAAATTGTTAGAAGAGACGATAAGTAAAGCGTGTGCAACTATTGATTCTTATGTGAGGTTGAATGAACGAGAAAAATAGATTCGTCAGTTACTTATCAAAGGGGATTTAACAAATGTAATTACTATTTTTTTATGATAAGCTGAAAGGTTTTATGAGGTAAACAGTTTTAAACAATTCGAATAAGTCATACATGACATTCAACCTGTAAAAAAGTTAATTCTTAAAATATTTCAAATTTCGGACTACACACCTTTTTATGACACTTTTATTTCCCTTTTAAACAAAAAGATGATTTTGTGGGTGATTCTGAAACCAAACTATTCAGATTATTGAATTTTCCAATTAGGAAAAGAAAACAATCCAAAATATTCAAATGCATTTCTAAATAAGTTTCAAAAATTAAAACCATTCTTTTTACAAAAAATTACATGAAAACAAGACTTCTTACAAGAAAATTGAGTTAAAATACGTAAACTCAATTAAAAGAAATCTCGAAAATTATTTATAAGCAAACCCTGCAGATTGGATAGAATCATAAGTTTAGTGTCTCTTTAAAAAATTGAGATTGAAAAGAAATCCATTTTATCATGAATAATTTTTGCAGAATAAGCAATGAATTGATTCACAATCAAAAAATAAACTTCCAAAAAGCCTCACTTTTCGGCTCATTAGAGACCAATGTTTCGAAGCCAATTTAGACCTCCTCAGCAGGGATTATTGATGGGAAATGACTAAAGGTATGAACAATAATTGAACCTGTAAAGAAAATATTTATAACAGTATTATTGCAAAAATTTGATTGAGTTCAATGTCATCGAATATATTTATTGAGAAATTGATTGTTCAGTAAAGAAGAAAACTTTCTGTTGTCTAGTCAAAGAAAATTACTATAACCAGTTAATTACTCTATCCTATACTTTAGTATATCTTGAGAGGTTCCTTTTCAAATTAATAGCCTTGTTTCCCTCTCTCTTTATAAATATCATGTCCATGAATTCTCTCTTTTTCTGATTTTTCTCATAATAAAGAATTTTAATATCATTCCAAATGAAATCATGACCATGTGTAATTTTATGCTTAGATAGGACTGAGTGATATCTGGGACTTCTGTGAAAATTATTTTCATGATCATTTCTCCTAAGTCTAAGTGCCCTTTTTGTCTGCCCTACATAAACTGCATCGCAATCTTTACAATAAACTTTGTTAATTACACTTTTTTGTCCAGTATTTCATATCTATCCTTTCCCAATTTTACAATCATACTGTTCTTAAAAGGAACTATATAAATAGTATGTAAACCCAATTTTCCCAACATTTACTTGAAAATCTTCGAAATTTCACCAAAATATGGAAGGACAACAGTATTAAATGTATTTTAATCTGCTCTGTCTACTTTGTTTTGATAATTATTTTTATTTTTAATGTAATTTATTCTGTTATGCGCATGTTTTTAAATAAACTCAAAAGGGTAATGGTTTAGAAAAAGAATTTGTTTACAAAGTTCAATATTTTGTTCATAGAAAATTAGATGTGATAATTTAAGGGCTCTATCAATAAAATTTTTAATAATTCCTATTTAATTTTGAATTGAGTGATTTGAGAGGAAACTAAGTGTTCTTCCTGAACAAATAGTTTTCCTATACCAGTCAGTGATAATGTGCCTATCATCGGTTTTAATTAAAGTCATGTCGAGAAAATTTAGTTTTCCTTTAGTTTCAATTTCAACAGGTAATTGTAATTTCGGGTGTTTACTATTAAACGCATTAAAAAGGGTGTTAACATTATTTTTATTAAGTACTGAATCATCTACATATCTTGCATAAAAATCAATGTTAAAATCAATTTTTTGGAAAACTTCATTCTCTAAATCTTCCATAACAATTTCAGCTAAAATAGGAGACAAAACTGAACCTATGGGAATTCCAAACTTTTGAAAAATTATTATTGAATTTGAAATATACAGAATGAAAAACAAAAATATCGCATCAAAAGAGACAAATATGTGATCAAATGGTATTATTACATTGTCAATTAGTTTTAAAAAATCATAACTATTTTTAATTGATGTTTTTGAGATCTCTGCTGATTTTTTAATAATTTGACTCAATAATTCTTTCAATTTTCTAGTTGGAGAATCTATTGTTGAAATAACTGGTCTTTGAGGGTAGACAGTTTTGTGAGCTTTAACAAGGCCACAGGCTAATGAGATATTGGTACTCGCTGTATCAATATGACATCTTTCAATATTATTACCTAAGTGTTTATCAGTTCTCATTCTGCCTAAAATTTAAAAGTCCCTTTTTGAAGCATTTTCGTGAGATTATTAAGAATCATTTGAAAACTATCTTGATCATTAAAGATATGCAACATTTTTTCAATATAAACATCCTTATGAAACTGCAATACTTCCTTTATCTGATGTTGTGATCATTGATTCCGGGTGATTTTTTAAAGAAAATTTTGGTTTTAATTTAAACCTCATTTAATTCCTTTTCTAACGAAGTTTTTGGATTATCATTATTTAAAAAATCATTAGATAAACCCATAAAATGTAATCTCAATTCATCAATTTTATTCTCCGGTATTTTTTTAATATTTGATTCAATATCTTTAATGATTTCAAGTAATTGAATATAGTTTTTCCCCCTAAATTTGTTGATAAACCATCACCCAATCTCAAAATGTCAATAACTCTGTGTGGAATAATTACATTAGAAATATTCAAAAACCAAGGGACTGGTTGATCTTGAAAAAGAACTGAGTGAATGTTAAATACAATTTTTGTACATCTCCTTGCTCTTTAGGTATTAGAGAGTTTATTATCATAATATAATAAACGACGGTTAAACCGAATAGTTCAATTTCCAACTAAAAAGATGAATCTTCCACCAAGCAGATTGATTTTCTACAACAAAAAAAATACAAATTTTTCACAACGTACGTGAATTCTCAAGTAAAAAATATTACTTTTCAACCAGAAATCGAAATGTAATATTTCTAGATGAAAAAAAAAATTTCAAATAAAAAAGATATACCTGCTGCGATTTTTAATCCAAATTTAAAATCCCATTGGATTAGGGTATTTCCAGGAGAGATGCGGCACATTTTCAAAAATCGATACTACATCAAAGTGAATGAAAAAATAATCAATTAAATAATTGTTATTGATTTTCAAATGACACAACAACATGCCGAGACAGTTTTTGTCATGACATTTTTTTTTTTTTAATTACCACGAATGTTTTAGAAAAAAATCTATTCCGGGAGAGATGCCGCATCTCCGCGTGAGACGCCGCACCTGATCAATTGGTAAAAAAAGCTATTTTACATAAGGTATCAATAATTATTTTTGATTTCCTTGAGCTAATTATTTTTAGATGAAGAGTCTGCTATTATATTTTTGGTTGAGAATACATCGTTTTGGTACAAAAAGATTTTTTAGTGGGTTGAAAATTTCGTTATTTTGATAAAAGTGTGAAGTTTGTTTTAAAAATTCATCCTTTTTGTTTGTAAAATTTTCTTTTTGCGTTAAAAACATAACTACTTGGTTGAAAGTTCACTTTTTTGTAGAAAATATTTAACAATTTGATTGAAAATTTTGTTATTTCATGATTGAAAAATGTTTTTTGATTGAAAATTCATCTCTTTGGGTAGAAATTTGATCTCTTTTGGCTAAATATGCAACTGTTTGCAACCAAATTTAATTATTTTGACG
The DNA here is from genome assembly GCA_011634705.1 of Andricus grossulariae. Taxonomy (NCBI): domain Eukaryota; kingdom Metazoa; phylum Arthropoda; class Insecta; order Hymenoptera; family Cynipidae; genus Andricus; species Andricus grossulariae. The sequence goes on from JAABKJ010011813.1 coordinate 9,442, forward strand.
GAAATTCAACAATTTGATCAAAAAGTTATCTTTTTTGGTGTCAAATTCGTCTTTTAGGGTTGAAAATTTAACTTTTTTGGTAGGAAATGCATATCAAAGTAGCACACCCTCAGATCAAGAATTTCCAAGTGCACATTGAATTTTGAAAACTGTCATTTTTGGATCTCCCTAATGCGGACTATCATGAAATGACTACGATTGCTTCAAGTTTTTTAAAATAGTGAAAATGCCGTAAAAGTTACATAATAAAACATAATTCAATATAAAATCTAAAAAACATGGTTGAAAATTCCCTTTCGTAATCCTTCATATAAAAACAGCTATTATAAAGCGGACATTTTTTACTCGTAGGGTAACCACTTGATTTAAAATTAAAATCTACAGAAGTAAAAAAGTAAATTCATAATTTTACCAATCACCGATAATTATTTCGATTTATGTATTTTTACTATTACTTTCAATAACAGCTCTAACTAACCAGATCCGGATATAATACGTGAGATGCGCATTAATTGAGCAAAATGAATAATATTCTTTACTGAATTATCATCCTGCTTAATACGTAAAATGTATTTCATTAATTTTTATTATTTTTTTTAAATGATTGACTTTCTCAATACACAACGAAAAATGTATTTCAATCATTTTTCTACATTTCTTATACAGTCACAGATATTGTACTGATGTACTATATTTTACTAGATGAATGCCAAAATTGTCTTAGTTCGTTGCGCCACCGCAGTGCTATATTATGAAGTAAAATGAATGTATTTTGAGTTTATTTTGATGCGTTGATTTACAAATAACACGGCAATGCAAGTACCCATGAACGTCATTGTAAAAAAAATAAAATCCAAATTATTCAAAACTTCCAATAAAAATAATTTTGTATAATAGTAGATGAGCTAGGAGGGTTCTGGACCAATTAGGATTAGTGCGTGGCTGCGTGAAGTGAGCTAGTGTGCGTGTGTCTGTGTGAGGCTGACATCGAGGCCATTCTATGACATTCCTTGATGACGTCACAGAGTAATATTGCGCACTTGTGCCAGCCAAATGCATGTCACAACAGGTTCAAGGTTATTTCTTATCTTAAGCATTTTTCGCGTAAATACTTATAAGGTTATATTTTTCTTTGTCCTGGAAATTTCTACTGCGTCATATAGTTATTTCGAGGATGATTTATTGCTTCCTTACAGATAAAATATTTATTTAGTGCGCA
>JAABKJ010011814.1:0-10660 GCA_011634705.1 Andricus grossulariae
CGTTCAGAATCTTTTTTCTGATAAAAATTTAATTACTTGATTAAAAGTTACACTCTTTCGTTAAAAATTAATTTTTTTGTTGAAGACTCATCATTTTAATTGAAATTTTTTTTCTTTGGTTGTAAAATGAGCTATTTTGTTGAAAATTCAATTTTTCTAGTTAATGATTTATCATTTTTAGTAGAACATTCTCCTTTTTGGTTTAAAATTAAACTATTTCAGTTAAAGATTCATCATTCTAGTTGAAAATTCATGACTTTGTTTGAAAATGTAATACATTTTCTGCAAATAATATTTTTTTGGTGGAAACATTTTTTTAAACTTAAAATACAACTATTCTAATTGAATATTTCAAAATTTTTGTTGAAAATTCATCTCTTTCGTTGAAAATTAATTTTTCGAACGGAAAATTTAACTATTCATTTTTTGATTGACAAGTTATCTTTTTTAGTTGAAAATTCAACTGTTTTGTTGAAACTTCATATATTTTTTGGTAGAAAATTCAAGTATTCCGGTTGATATTCGTAATTTCTTTTGAAAAATCATCCTTTTGATTGAAAATAAAAGTACTTGGTTAAAAGCTAAACTGTTTTGTTATAAATTCGTCTTTTTGATTCATCTATTCCAGTTAAATACTCATCATTCCAGTTAAAGATTCATCATTTTTATTTGAAAGTTCATCTTTTTGGTTTAAAATTAAACTGTTTCAGTTGAAGATTCATCATTCTAGTTGAAAATTCATCTCTTTGTTTGAAAATGTAATTTATTTTTGGCAAATAATTTTTTTTTGTCGAAAATTTTTTTTTAACTCAAAATGTAACTATTCTAATTGAATATTCCAAACTTTTTGTTGAAATTTCATCTCTGGTTGTAAAATGAGCTATTTTGTTGAAAATTCAATTATTCTGGTTAATGATTCATCATTTTTAGTAGAAAATTCTTCTTTTTGGTTAAAAAATAAACTATTTCAGTTTAAGATTCATCATTCTAGTTCAAAATTCATCACTTTATTTGAAAATGTAACTATTTTTTTGCAAATTAGTCTTTTTTTGGTTGAAAATATGTTTTTTTTTTATACGGAAAATTATTTTTTTATTTTTCAATCATCTTTTTCAGTAGAAAAAGACTAATCTTCTTATTTGAAACTTAAACTTTTCGGGTTAAAATTCAAGTATTCCAGTTAAATATTCATCATTTTATTTGAAGATTCATCATTTTGGTTTAAAATTCATCTATTCCAGTTAAAGATTTATAATTTGAATGGAAAACTCATAACTTAAGTTGACATTTTTTGCGTGGAAAATTAATTTTTTGTTTGAAAACTGATATTTTTTGGTTCAAAATTCAACTATTTGGTTGGAAATTAATCTTTTCAGAAATTCAACTATTTGGTTGGGAATTCATGTATTTTGTTGAGAAATCGTCTTTTTTGGTAGAAAAAATTATCTTTCTGGTTGAAAATAATATTTTTTATTCATCTCTTTTTATTGAAAACTCAACATTTTAGTAGAAAATTCATCTCTCGTTGAAAATTTAACGATTCCATACTTTATTGAGAATTCTACTTTTTTGGTAGAAAATTAATGTTTCATTTTGAAAATTCAATCATTTGGTTAAATGTGCCACTACTTGGTTGAAAATTAATCTGTTTTGATTTAGGATTCAGCTTGGTGGAAAATCGATTTTTGTTCGAAAATTTGTTTTTTGAAGATTAATTTTTTTAACTTAAAATTAAACTATTTCACATATTTTTGAAAATGCATCTTTATTAGTTGAATAAATAAATGAAGTTAAACATCGAACTATTTTATTGAAGGTCTTCTTTGTTAGTAGAAAATAAATCTTCTCGGATGAAAGTTCATCTTTATTTTGAAAATTCAACTGTTTTTCATTTCAAATAAAAATATTTTCCGATGAAAAATTCAACTTCTTCTTTGGAAGTTGAACAACTTTTAAAAAATTATTTTTTTTTGGTTTAAGATTAATAATTTTAATTCATCTCCGTTGAAAATTCGTTTTTTTATAGTTTAAAATTACTTTTTTTGAACTGAAAATTTAACTATTGCAGTTCAAGATTCATTATTTGATTTGAAAATTCATCTTTTTGGTTTAAAACTTAACTTCTTTTTTAAAAATTATTTTTGTTTGTTTGTACTTGACATTTTTAATTGGAACTTCAACTATTCCATTTTGTTCTGAAAATTCATGTATTTCCTTGAAAATTCTTCTTGTTTGGTTGAAAATCCAAGTATTTGGGTGGAAAGTTAACTATTTTGTTGACTTTTTTTCTACTTAAAATTAATTTTTTTAACACAAAATGTAACTTTAACATTTTTGGTTAAAAATTAGTCTTTCTTAGTTAACAACTCGTATTTTTTGCTAGAAAATTATTCTTTTTGATTAAAAAATTTCCTTTCTTTTTGGTTAAAAATGCAATTTTATGGTTTAAAATTAATTTTTGTTGTTTAAAATGTACATTTTCTTGTAAATAATTAAACTTTTTTACAGAAAACTCGACTTTTTGCTTGAAAGTTCAAAAATTTGGATGATCTTTTTTTTCATTCTTGACTGAAAATATATTTGTTGTAAATTTATATTTTTGGTTGGTAAATTCATCACTTTAGTTCAGAATTAATTTCTTTGGTTGAAAATTTGGATATTTTGTTTAATTTTTTGTTGTTAAAATTAATTTTATCCTGAAAATTTAAGTTTTTTTGTTGTTGAAAATTGATCTTTTTTAGTTGAAAATTTATCGTTTTTGGTTGAAAATTGAACTGCTTGGTTGAAAGTTAAACCACTTTCTTATAAAATCATTTTTATTTCGAAGATTCACAATTTTAGTTGAAAATGCAGCTCTTTAATTAAAAGCTCGTTTTGTTTTTGTTGAAAATTAATTTTTTAAACTGAAAATGTAATTTTTCAATTTAATTGTTCCGCAGAAAAATCGTTTTTTGGCTTGAAACTTTAACAATTTAGATGAACCTTTTTGTCTACTGTCTTTGGAAATGAATTTTTTTTTTATACTGAAAATTTAACTTTTCCATTTTTAATTGAAAATTGATCTTTTTTAGTTGAAAATTCAGTCCTTTTCAACCCGTCCCGTAAATCCAAAAAATGAAAAAGGTTGCAAGGTTTTTTTTACCTAAAAACTGAAACTTGACATTTTTTGTCGAGGAAAACAGTAATTTTTCCCCCTAATTCTTAAAAATCGAGAACAAAAATCGAAAATATGTTCCAAGTTTCTCACCTGAAAACTGAGGCATGAATTTTCTAAATTCTGATTGTAATAATTGAAAAAAATTGTATGAACTATTTTGTTGAAAATTCGTCGTCGGTTGAATTTACAAGTTTTTTTTAATTTAAAATTAAACTCCTTTTTTGTTAAAATATCAACTATTATATTTTTGGCTGATAATTCATCTTCATTGGTTTAAAATAAATTTAATTGTTGAAAAGTCTACTATCATATTTTTGGTTCATAATTCATCTCTATTCGTTTAAAATTCTACTATTTGGTTGAAAATGTAATTATTTTGTTAAAAATTGAACTATTTTGTTAAAAAGTCATCTTTTTTGGTCGAAAATTCAACGTTTTTTTTAACATTCATCTTTTTTGGATAAAAAATTCGTCCTTTTCGATTTAAAAATTTATCTTTTTGGTAGAAAATTCATATTTCTTGATTAAAAATTCATTTTTCTTGATTTGAAATGAACAATTTTTTTTCAAAATTCAACTGTTTTCTGAAAAATTCATTTTCTTGGCCTGAAAATTCAACTATTAGGTTAAAAATTCAACTATTTTTTGGAGAATTCGTCTCTTTTGCTTGAAATTTTAACTATTTGATTTAAAATTAATCTTTTCAGGTTTCAAAGCCAAAAGTTTTCAAAAAATTTCTACTTTTTAGCTTAAAAACTAAAATCTTTAGTTAAAAAATGATTTTTTTTTGTAAAAAATCCTTTTTGGTTGAAAAATTTGCCTTTTTTGGTAGAAAATAAATCTTCTTTGTTGCTAATTGAGTTTTTTTGTGAAGATTAAACTGTTTTCGATTTGAAATTCTTTTTTTTTAAATATCAATTATTATATTATTTGTTGAGAATTGATCCTTTTTGTTTAAAAATTCAACTGCTTCGTTAAAAGTCGAGCTAATTTCTTAAAAATTAATTTTTTTGTTGAGAGATTCATCTTTTTGTTTGAATATTTTATTATTTAGTTGAAAATTCAACTATTTTGTTGAAAATTCGTCGTTTTTTTTTGTTGAAAATTAATTTTGTTAACTGATCTTTTGTGTACTTTGTTAAAAATTCGTATTTTTTTGTTGAATTCAACTGGTTTTTATTTAAAATTAAAATCTTTTTGTTTGAAAATTCGACAATGTCTTTGAAAATTCTTCTTTTTAGATTGAAAATTAATTTTTTGGTTGAAAATTCTTCTTTACGTGTTAAAAAGGCAAATGTTTTAAAAAAAATTAGACTTTCTAGCTTAAAAAATCAACTCTTTTGGTGAAATTTCATCCATTTGGTAGAAAATATTTTTCAATTGAAAATTCAACTTGAAATTGAATTTAATATGGTACCTAAATTAATTTTCTTCAAAAGAATTTATTCCTTTATTTCGTAAAAAATCGAAAGAAAAGTTCTAAAATGTTTTCAAAGTTTCTTATTTAAAATCTAAAGCAAAAATTATCTAGATTATGATTACAAAAAATTGAAAAAAAAGATTCATCCCCTTATAGAAGAAACTTTGAAGACAGTTTAGAATTTTTTTCGATTGTTCAGATTTAGGGATTGAAAACTACTTTCCTTGCCAGCTATGGGGATGAAACTTTTTTTTTCGTAATTATTTACTAAATAAATTTACAAAATTGATGCTTTACATTTTAGGTGAGGGCTTTTTTTATTTTTATTTTCACATAAACGTTTTGGAAACTTGAGTTTAATGATTTTACTCGTAATAATATTCTTTTTAATAAATATTTTTTAAGGCATCTTTAAAGAATTCTATGATAGTTAATTTTTCCGTTTGGATTTTATTGTAGGTGGAACGTTTATTCCAGCAAGTCAACGTCCAGATGGAACCTGGAGAAAACCACGTCGAGTTCGAGACGGATATGTCCCGCAGGAAGAAGTTCCTTTGTATGTACATTTAATTTCCCAAAAAAATATATTTTTTTCTTTTTAAAAAATCTGTTATCCACATATTTTTCAATTAATTTCTTTTCTTTCAAATTCGTTATAAATTCATATGAACATAACGTTAATCAATATAAATAATAATATGTAATCAATTGTTTTCTGACATTGAAAATGTATGAATTATGAGATGAAAGTCTGATTATTATGCGAAATTGAACAACGAAATATCAAATTATGCATTGTAAAAATAAAGACAATTTTAAGGAATAGGATGTATTTTTAAATCCAGAAAATAGAAAAATATTATTTAAAATCAAAAACATCTTGGTGGAGTAAAAATTCTGAAATTAATCGAATCATTTGAGCCGAGCAAAAAAAAGTTATTTTTTGGCACATAAAAGAAGAAGAAAAATGGTTAATGTCTTCCGTTCGGTCCTTGAATTTTAAAATACATCAAATTTTACCTATGGGCTGAAAAATTATAAAAAATTATTATTGGCTACAGTTTTTAGTATTGAACAACAATAAAAAATTGGGAAAAATTCTGCTGGATAAAATTTTTAGAAAACTTAAAAAAATCAGGTTTTTTTTTCAATTTAGTTAATGGCTAAATTTTTAAATAAATTAAAACAGAACCCAAGGATATAAAAATTTTATTGAATTTTTCTTAATTGCTTTGATTTATTTTGAATTTCAAATTCACCTTGAATTCTTGTGCTTTTTAACAGATTTTTATTCACTAATCTTATTCACTCGCGTTTATCTGAATTCAATTGAATTTCTTTGGATTTTAAACAATTTGTTCTATTCACTTTAAATATTTGTAATTTATCTTAATTTTGTATGAATTTCATCAGATTCTCTTGAATTGCCTTGAATTCTTCTAAATTGACTTCAGTTTTATTAAAATCAATGGGATATTTTGGATTGTCAAATATTTTTTGTCAATTAATTGGAATTAATTTGCAATTCACCTTGAATTCTTATTAATTTATCCTGAATTCTTTTGAACTCTTTCGAATTATTTAGAACTCTTTTGAATTTGTTTAATTTACTCTGCATTTTTTAAAAATCAGTTGAATTTTTTTAAACTCACTCAATTCAATAGATTTTTTTCGTTTTTTTTTAATTCACCTTAAAGTCTCTTAAACTCAAATTTAATTCTTAGAAAGTTTAGCAAATTCTGTTTGAATTTCCTTAAAATTTTTTCAGTTCATTCCAAATTTAATAAATTAATTTTTTTTTTAATATTTACGAATTGTTTTCAACTTTCACTTAATCATTCACCTTGAATTTGTATGAATTTAATCTAATTCTTCTCTTTTTACTAAAATTTTTCTAAATTAATTTGAATTTTATGTAATTCGTTTTTTTTTTCATTTTTTGAATTTTTTTCAATTCACTTAAATTCTGCTGAATTTGCCTTGAATTCTGTTCACTTCTAGTTTACTGACTTCGATGGATTTTTTAAAAATTTCGTTTGATTATATTCTTTTTGTATTCTTATGAATTTTATTAGTCTTATTAATTTTATTAGGATTTTTCTAATTTTCTTTAATTATATTCTTTTAAATTCTTATGAATTTTACTAAAGTCTCTGGAATATCCTTTAAGTTTTCTAAATTTAATTTTCTTAGAATCAATGGAATATTTTGGATTGTAATCATTCAAATAATTTAAATTAATTTATAGTTGACCCTGAATTCTTTTAAATTATTTTACATTCTTTGGAACTCTCTTGAATTTTTTTTATTTACCCTCGTTTTATTTGATATTCACCCTGAAGTCTTTTTTCCAAAATCACATTAAATACTCAGGCATTTGATCAAATCCTTTTTGAATTCGCTTAAGTTTTTATCAATTCATTCCAAATTTAATGAATTCGATTTTTTTTTTTAAATATTTTTGAATTGTTTTCAATTCGAGCATTTTGTCAAAGTCATCTTTCTTTGTTGAAAATGAACTTTTTTGTTGAAAATTTAACTATTTGGTTGAAAATGCAACTGTTTCTGGTTGAAATAAAATTTTTTGTTTGAAAATTTAAATATTTTGTAAAAATTTCTTTTTTTTAAATAAAAATTCATATTTTATGGTTGAAAAGTCATCTTTCGTGATTAACTCAACTGTTTGGTTAAAAATTAATTTTTTTAAATTGAAAATTCCTCTTCTTGAGTAAAGAATTATTTTCTCGGTTTAAAAATAACTTTTTTGTTGAAGATTGATATTTTTGGGCTGAACATTCAAACTGATTTGTAGAAAATTCGTCTTTTTGGCTTTAAAAATCAGCAATTCAGTAGAAAATTAAACAATTTTGTTAAAAATTGGTATTTTTTGCTTTAATTTAACTACTTGAAAATTATTATTTTTTTTATGTCAAGAGTTAAATATTTAAATAAAAATTAAACTTTTCCATTTTTGTTTGAAAATTCAACTATTTAAGTTAAAAATTCAGCTATTTTGTTAAAGTTATATTTCTTGGTTGAAAATTCATCTTTCTTTGTTGAAAATTACCTTCTTTGTTGAAAATTAAATTTTTTGGGTTGAAAATTCTAAAAGATTCTTTTTTTGGCTTGCAAATTCAACTATTTGGTTGCAAGTGAAACTGTGTTTGGTTGAAAATTCATACTTTTGGATTGAAAATTAATTTTTTATGGTAGACAAGTCATTTTTCTTGTTTGAAAATTCACCTTTCTTAGTTGAAATTAACCTTTTTGTGGAAAGTAAACTGTTTGGTTAAATTTTTTTTTGTGTGTAAATATTTCGTCTTCTTGCGTAAAGAATCATCTTTTAGGTTGAAAATGAGCTTTTTTGTTGAAGATTCATAATTTTGGGTAGAACATTCAACCTTTTTGTAGAAAATTCGTCTTTTTGGCTTAAAAATTCCAAAATTTGGTCGAAAATTAAACAATTTTTGTTTAATCGTATTTTTTTTTGTTTTAATTCAACTATTTCAAAATTTGATTTTTAATGTTGGAGATTAATGTTTTAAAGTGGAAATTAAACTATTCCATTTTTGGTTGAAAATTAAATTATTTGAATATTTGTTTTTAATGTTGAAGATTAGTTTTTTTATCTGAAAATTAATCTTCCATTTTTTGTTGAAAATTTAACTATTTGTTTGAAAATTCATTAATTTTGTTGAATATTATATATAATAATATATATATATATATAATAATATTATATATAATTTTGTTGAATATATATATCTTTTGGTAGAAAATTAATCTTCTTGGTTGAAAATTAAATTTTTTGTTGTAAATTAAATTTTTTGGGTTGAAAATTCAACTGCCTTCTAAAAAATTCATCCTTTTGGATTGAAAATGCATTTTTTATAGTAAAAAAGTTATCTTTCTTGTTTGATAATTCATTATTCTTGGTTGAAAATGAACTTTTTCTTTAAAACTTCAACTTGAAAAAAATTCGTCTTTTTGGCTTAAAAATTCAAGAATTTTGTTGAAAATTCGTATTTTTTGCTTAAATTAACTATTTGAAAATTTGTTTTTAATTTTCAAGTTCATCAGTCGGTTTTTGAGTGTACACGAGATTTCAAAAACTTACAAAATATTTCTAAATATTTAAAAAGATTTTAAAATGTTTCGAAGCTTTTCAAATATTTGAAAGGATTTGTAAAATTTCACAAAGATTTCACGGACTGCAAAAGTTCAAAAAAGGCGTGCATGCTATATTTCAAAGATTTCACAAAATTTTTTTAATTTTCAAAAGATTTCAAAACATTTTAGAAGATTTCAAAGGATTTCACAACTAAGATTTTAAATAATTCAATGATTTCAACGAATACAAAAGATTTCACAAACGAAGATTCAAGAAAGATTTCAAATATTTCAAGGATCTTAAAGATTTTAAAAAGACGTGTACACTAGATTTAACAGATTTCACAAAAATTTCTCAATCATTTCAAACATTTCACGAAGATTTCAAGGATTCAAAAGATTTGGAAAAGGCATGTACATCAGATTTTAAATATTTCACGAAGATTGTTAAACTTTTAAAAGATTTCAAGGACTTTAAAGATTTTAAGCAAGGTATAGTAAACCAGATTTCAAAATATTTTAAAGATTTGAAAACATTTAAAATTTTTTTAGAAGATTTCACAAAGATTTCAAACATTTTAATGATTTCAAATTAATGCAAAAGAGTTCAGAAAGATTTCACAAATATTTGAAAGATTTCTTTAAAATTTCATAAAGATTTCAAAAAAATACAAGAATTTGAAAGATTTTTTAAAAAGGATCCAGTACACGAGAATTCAAAGATTTCAAAATATTTCACAAAGATTTTATATTTCCAATGAATGCGAAAGATTTCACAAATATTTCAAAGAATTCATAAGGATTTGAAAATATTTCAAAGATTTTATACGATTTCAAATAATTTTAGAAAATTTCCAAATATTTCACAAAGGTTTTAAATATTTCAATGATTTCAAATGAATACAAAAGATTTCACAAATATTTCAAAGAGTTCATAATAATTTAAAAATATTTAAAGAATTTCAAAGATTTCAAGAAGGGTACAGTACACCAGATTTCAAAGATTTCCAAATATTTCAAACATTTCAAACCATCTCAATTTTTTGAGAAGATTACAAAATATTTCACAAAGATTTAAGAGATTTTAGACGAATGAAAACAATTTCAGAAAAATTTCACAATAATTTCAAAGAATTCATAATGATTTGAAAAGATTTCAAAGATTTTAAACGATTTCAAATCCTTTTAGAAAATTTCAGAAGATTACGAAAAGATTTTAAGTACTTTAATGATTTCAAATGAATAAAAAATATTTCAGAAAGATTTCACAAATATTTCAAAGAGTTCATAATAATTTTAAAACATTTAAAGAATTTCAAAGATTTCAAGAAGGGGAGAGTACACCAGATTTCAAAGATTTCAAAATATTTAAAACATTTTAAACGAATCTAATTTTTTTTGGGAAGATTTCAAAAGAGTTCACAAAGATTTCAGAGATTTTAAACGAATACAAAAAATTTCATAAAAATTTCACAAATATTTCAAAGAATTCATAAGGATTTGAAAAGATTTTAAATATTTCAATGATTTTAAATGAATAAAAAAGATTTCAGAAAGATTTCACAAATTTTCTAAAGAGTTCATAAGAATTTTAAAATAATTAAACGATTTCAATGATTTCAAAAAGGGTACAGTACACCAGATTTCAAAGATTTCCAAATATTTCAAACATTTTGAATGATTTTAATTTTTGTTGGGAAGATTTCACAAAGATTTCACAAATATTTCAGAGATTCTAAACGAATACAAACAATTTCGGAAAGATTTCACAAAGATTTCAAATATTCCAGTGATTTCAAACGAATACAAAAGATTTCAGAACTATTTCATAAGGATTTCAAAATATTTCAAGAATTTCAAAGATTTCAAATATTCCAGTGATTTCAATCGAATAAAAAAGATTTCAGAAAGATTTTACAAATATTTTAAAGAATTCATAGAGATTTCAAAAGATTTTATGAATTTCAAAGATT
>JAABKJ010011815.1:0-10659 GCA_011634705.1 Andricus grossulariae
CACATCACTACTTTCCAACCGAGCAATTCACGCCTACCCCGAAAGGGAAACGGCTTAATGATATAATAATATAATAAATTCCGTGATTCCAGTAGTATAACTAGGCCAGAACCGAACGAGTTATAGGAAACAGTCATTTTGTTCAGTGTACTACAAAATCACGGCTTTTCTCATTTCACCCCTTTACTTACAATTATTATTTGAATACGTTTAATTTATCATCAAAAACAAGGATCAGTGGGGAGTATGTTCCGATATAAGAGGCTAAATGAGCGGTTTGATCACTGCGAGTGTGAAGGTGCACTCACCCTTCGGCTCGGCTTCGCGTCGCCTTCGAGTTCGTGCTGGGCCTTCACACTCGCAGTGATCAAACCGCTCATTTAGCCTCTTATATCGGAACATACTATTATATGCTTCCAAAATGTGCCAGAAAAGCGTTTTTTACCTTTTGCTCCTCTTTAAAAAAATAGACATGCTAGACCAATTTTCCCAACGGACTCTTAATCTACGGGAAGAATCCTATAAGAATGGCTCAGAGTAATTGGAAGGGCATAAATCATATCGAACAGTGTATTCTATATGATATAGTTATGTTTGATCTATTTTTAATTGATCGTTTTTACATATTTGTAGAAATATTTCTTTTCGTAGTCATATATTGAATTAAAACACATTGTGCTCCTAATGACGAGTGTAGACTGCTACATTAAAATGTAATAGAGTAATAGTTATTTTTGTGGCAAGTGCGCAAATAGGGGAGCTTCTTGGCGAGTGTGAATTTCGTCGCCAAAGCGAAGCGAGGGTGGCAATTCACACGAGGCAGGAAGTCCCTTTATGTGCCTGTGCTACACTCAATACTTTTTGTACTACCTTCTGTCAATAATGAAACGTATTATGTACTTTTTAAAGAATTCCAGTTCGTAAACTACTGCAAAATAGTCGAGTTTTTGGAGGAGGTAGTGAAAAAAGTATTTTTTCGATTCACATAAGTTTGGCGCGAGCACAGTATTTACTAGTACATGGTTAATTAGCAGCGGTTATTTAATGATTATGAAGCATAGTATGAAGAATAAGATATTTCATGAGAAACTATAGAAAGTGATGAATATACATTTTGAACACATTCTGCTATATAATAATTAAATTGATGCTTGCAATAAGCTCTAAACCACAAACAACAGAGTGTACACTGTGCACCACTTTCTCCTACCTTTTAATTCGATTTATAGCTCTAAATAAACTAACGAATACACAGAGAACGTGATAAATCAATTAAAAGTCTATCAGTATTAATTATATCAAGAGAAAATAAATTTACAAAATACCATAACAACTCTTCAGATAAAAATCAATCTCACCAAATTAAATGAATTGAATTAGATAGCAAGCGTTGGTGAATCTCAAAATTGTTTAAAGCAAATTCAGTATTTCTAATAGTTAAACCACAACGTTTTCTTAATTTTTTTAGAAATGTCTCATTATCGAGGATGCTTGGAGAAAAAAGGGGAGGATTTAATTTCAATCAGTTTCTTTGCTTGACCTATAGATTATTTATAGCTTATCTGAGAGCATTATGAAATTTTCGCACTCGTTTTATGCAAAAAAAAATGATGGTATGCGTCTAAATATTGAAAAAGTTTTAATTACTTAAAAAATTGTAATTAAATACCCGGTCCCTTTGCCTTAAGCGCAGACAACTCGTTAAAATACTCGAGAGACCCTCTTTGATTTCCGATCTATAATCATCGTGAGACATATGTATTTTGAGAGAAAATAATCTGATCCCGGAAGAAATTTGAATTTTAATTCAGTTAAAGAAATTAAACTTAAGCAGTCAACAATTACATTTAATAAGTCCATAATTGACTCATATAATTAAAATAATTCTTTGAATAATTATAGTCCACGGGGGCCTAACTCGTCTCAGGTATACATGCGCAGATACGACGAATCGCAGTTTCGAAGTGAATTGATAACCCTTCGGCTAGTATCCGTCGGTGTGAAGAGACTCTACTTTTGTTAAATAATAGGTATGTCACCTGGGGCTCCTACATCAAGGCAACCACGAAGCTCAGTAAAAGATGAATTTCTTGTTGATAACCCCGTTCCTGCGGGAAATCTTTTCTAATAAGGCAATGTCTTTTGATCGTGCCGTGTCGGAGAATGATTTGATAAGCGAGACTGTCTAACGTCATGTCATTAATCATTTATCAGGGGACTCGTTTCACCTCAGGAATGATGTAGGTATAAACTATGAAATTGAATCACAAGTCAGTATGAGATGTAAGTGCCTATTATTGAATAAAATATTCAACTAATCATTATCAATCAACTACTATAAATTCGATTTATCTGTAGAATAATTTGATTATTCAATATTCATATAAACGTTTGGTGCAGTAAAGGTGTATTATGAAGTTTAATTATTACCAATTATGATTAAATTTATGATATTTTTATTACGAATCAATGTATGCCTCATTACTTATTACGAGATGAAAATAATGAATAATCAAGAAAACTAATTTTTCTCTCTCCAACAGATTTGTTACTATATATAATCTCAATATTAGAAAACTTAATTTCGGAATTTCGGATCACTTGACAGTACTCGTGTTTTTCAATTTCAATGGAGTACCTGATTCTTATAATGAGCTTATTTACACCGCAGTAGTTCTTGCTAGGGTAGCTGGAACTGCTACGCTCGGCCACAAATCGGAAACATTCTGTGTATGGTAATTTCCGGGCAAAGTGTCATTTTTTCTATCACCATGATTTTATAGGTATACCTACATTTAAAATACACGTTATATTTCATAAAAGTGTACAGACTCCCTGAAATAGGAACAGAAGATTGCAGTCATTAAAAAAAACCCTTATTGAATACTTTGGATGTTCACAGCTTTTCTGCGCACTGTTTAAAGATTCTGAAAAAAATCATGCTAGTTCAATAGAGCATGGGCTACTTAAATTTCATGGACTTCACATAGTGTTTTGATTTCCAACTCAACAAGAAAATCTCAAAGTCATCTCACCGTTTTTACTATTCAAATGTCCCCTCCAACGTCTGCAGGTATGGAAAGTGCGTGCAACTACCCAGTTCAAATTTTTGTGGATTTTTTATTAGATTTTGATTTCCAGCAGACACCACATAAAGAAAAAAGATGTGCTTCTAAAATTATCAAATATGAAGAATGTTCATTTTGTCCATAAGATGTCCCCTCCGTTATCGTACTTTACTCCAAGACTTCTTGAAGCACACTTTGCTATGCTCACGGAAATCTAACAGTATATTGGGCTGAAGAAGTAAACTATGGATTAAGTCAATATTGCAGTGTACGCAAGCGTTATGTCCAATTTAAGGATAAAATTACGCCTCTAAGATTTCGGCGAAAATGTCCCCTCCAACACTTGCAGCTGTGAAAATGGCGAGCTTCATGATAGGATCAAATTTTGTACAGACTTTGCTGTTTTTAGATGTCCAAAATACGTCTCCGAAAGGAAAATGATGTGTCTAAAAAATAACGCGGTTTTTATTTTTTTTTAAATATAATAACTTTTTATATAAATATCTCATAATATTACCTACACCAAATAAAATGGACAGTATCTTAAACATAATACAGTCGAACCTGGATTTAGCGCTGGTTTTGGGGCTGACCTTGACTTTAAATCCAGAGTCTCGGAACTATTTTGTCTCTTTCCAGTTTTATCTCTCTCCTGTTTCTCTGTTTTTTCACGCCTGACTACACACCGCAAATCCCCCCGCAAACGCCTCTCATGTATCCCCACGGAGCGGCGTCAATTCTCGGAAGAGCGTTGTGGCGACCACCTTTTCTACCTATTTTTAATAATTATTTACAAATATTCCTACATGCATGTAATTCCTAATACTTCGTGCCGGTCTGTTTATGAGACGTATTTTGTTCGACGCATTTCGTCGATAGTATAAGCAAATGATATCACCGCAGAGTTTTAAAGGCACTCAGATTTGCGAGTCTGTACGGGTACGTGCCCTGGTTGCCCTATTGTCATGCCAGGCCCAGGGTGACGATGAATTCGTCATCGAAACCTCAGTTGGTTTCCGTCTCTCAAACTGTATGAACCTCGCTCCCATTATTCTGAATCAAAAGTATTTTTAGTAACTTATATTCTTGAGTTGAATTATTTATACACCTTATTCGCTTCGAAGTGGTGACCCCGACTGAATCCCGGTTTAACTGTACTAGAAAAACCAACTCAAAGTGATCTGTTCTTCATTTATTTCGTTATAAAAACATTAATTAATTTCTAACAAATATATTTTTGTAACTTATGTTCATGCGCAAAATAAGTGGCCTATCTAAAAAATAAATTTTTTTATGCATGTATAACGTGTGAAAAAGTTTGAAAGATGTTCTCCAAACTTTATTTTCAACTTTTTTCCCCCGAAAATGCGACTCTCGTAGAAACGCCTATATAACCGACGCTCCTGATTGGTTGACAATTGGTAGTAGTTTCCGCTATTGCAGAAAAAACTGCTGTGGTGTAAATACGTTCAATGTCTAAATGCATAATTTTTACTGAAATATGTATCAAGTTTTGATAACTTTTTAAGTTTTATTTTTGGTTGAAATCCACTGTTAATATTTCCTTTGAAACTATGCTACAGTTTATTTATAGGGCAGATCACCGTACAGTTTATAATAAGCCTACGGTGGATAATACTATTTTTTCAATTTGTATGTTTCCTTAATATAGACAAAATCATATGCTCAAAAATGTCTTCTTTCACAGAATTTTTAGTTCAAGTGGACTATATCCCCAAAAATGTATGAAAATTCCTTATAAGATACTTAGTATTCTTAAAAAACTTTGATGAATATGATTTTTTTTTTTAAAGCTATTTTCTACAAAAAGTACTTTTGAAAACAAGTTTTAATTTTTTTTTTCAACTGTAAGAGGGTAACTATAAAAAAGTTGATCATTTTAGGCAATGGATGTGGGAAAAAAAGATATCCAAACTCCTTAAAATGCAGTGCCTTGCCATATTATTAGGCCAAGGCTAAAAAATTACAATTTTCAAATTATTTTTGCCATTTATCGTAAGTACTTTGAGCGTACTTGTGTTTTTAAACTCCTTGTTTGCTAGATTCGACAGACGAATTAGCACGTTTTTAGCTGGAAAAAAGTCAGCGTTCTCGACTGGCCGGGAAATTCTCCAGATATGAATCCCATCGAGAACATTTGAGACTTCATGAATCAGAATCAATAAACACTCTCCTACAACAAAGAAAGAGCTAATTTGGATGCTCAATCCAACTTGGGAGATTGCCCAGAGATGCTATATTATTTGCTAAAGGTGGCTGTACGAAATACTGATTATTAGGCCAAAGCTAAAAAATTACTTTTTTATCTGTTTAACTACGATACACATTGATATTGAGCATTTTCTTGTAAAATCATTTAGAAGTATATTATAGATGATAAATTTTGTTCAAAAAATTATTATCAAAATTGAACTGAAGCATTCTTATAATAAAAAACGACTTTTAATTAGAATCAATATTTCGTGTGGCCACCTTTAGCTGATAATACAGCTTCAATGCGACGAGGCATACTGTTTATACAGTTTGTAATTTTTCTCTTTATCTCCGGGCAACGTACCCAAGTGTGATCGAGTATCCGAATTAGTTCTTGCTTGGTTGTAGGAGCGTGCATACTGACTTCTAGTTAATGAAGTCCCAAACGTTCTCAATGGGATTCATATCTGGAAAATTGCCCGGCCAGTCGAGAACGGTGACTTTTTTTCCCCAGCTAAAAACGTGCTAATTCGTCTGGCGAATCTGGTGAATCTGACGAATTAGGAGTTCAAAAACACAAGTACGCTCAAAGTTATTACAATAAATGACCAAAATAATGTGAAAATTGTAATTTTATAGCTTTGGCCTAATTATACGGCAAGGCACTGTATATATTTTTAAATTAAGGTTAACCCAAGAGAGTATACAACAATAAAAATAAGAGCTTAAGGAATGTATTTGTGATCGATATGATTTTTACACGTTGTTGAAAAACGCGTAACAGGACGTGCGACTATGATAGTACAATAAATTTAAAAAATCTTCAAAAAGAAAAGATGCAGAACAGATAAAAATAGGTATGTTAAGCTGACGTAACCACATGTTCGAATCGACTTAAAACCTTTGTCATAATTAAGAGCTCATTGAGTGCTAATTTAATGCCCTATTGCCAAATTTATTGCTCCACTATTTAAAAAAAAATCGTGGGTTACGCTAGCTTACCGTTAAGCTGGTGTAACCACATGTTCGAATCGAGTTGAAACCTGTGTCATAATTAAGAGCTCATTTAGTGCTAATTTAATGCCCTATTGCCAAATTTAATGCTCCACTATTTAAAAAAAAACCGTGGGTTACGCTAGCTTAACGTTAAGCTGGCGTAACCACATTTTGGAATCGAGTTGAAACCTATGTCATAATTAAGAGCTCATTTAGTGCTAATTTAATGCCCTATTGCCAAATTTAATGATCCACTATTTAAAAAAAGTGTGGGTTACGCTAGCTTATCGTTAAGCTGACGTAACCACATGTTCGAATCGAGTTAAAATCTATGTCATAATTAAGAGCTCATTTAATGCTAATTTAATGCCCTATTTCCAAATTTAATGCTCTACTATTTAAAAAAAAACGTGGGTTACGCTAGCTTAACGTTATGCTGACGTAACCACATGTTCGAATGGAGTTAAAACCTATGTCATAATTAAGAGCTCATTTAATACTAATTTAATGCCCTATTGCCAAATTTAATGCTCCATTATTTAAAAAAACTGTGGGTTACGCTAGCTTAACGCTAAGCTAGCATAACTCAAAGTTTTTTAAAAAAATAGTGGAGTATTCAATTTGGCAATAGGGCACTAAATTAGCATTAAATGAGCCCTTCATTATGAAATAGGTTTCAACTCGATTTGAAAATGTGGTTACGTCAGCTTAACGTTAAGCTAGCGTAACCCACGGTTAAAAAAAATAATAATGGGGCATTAAATTTGGCAATACGGCATTAAATTAGCACTAAATGAGCTCTTAATTATCACATAAGTTTCAACTCCATTCGAACATGTAGTTACGGCAGCTTAACATACCTGATAAAAATGTTTAAATGTATGTGAGAAAAATTACCCGTTTAACTATTTATTTGATTTTGTCTTCAGCGTTTCAAACAATCCTCTTATTTTATAGCATGATAAACTAATATAGAGCATTATTGGACATTTTATAAGAAATATTAGGCAAAAATAGTGATCATTATTAACTCTTATTTGGAACCAATGAATAAGTATGAAAAATTTCCTGCCTATCACCACTCACTTTGAAATAAGAAATCACTGACTAATATTAATGTTTTTCCAACTAATTGATTTAAAAGAATTTTTTAAATAGAAGTAATTTTAATGAAACGAAACTTTCGAAGAAAATGTAATTTTTAGATTTGGGAATTGAAACATTGTTTTAAAGTATGCTTTACCAGTTTTATTTCCGATCATGCACTGTTGCTATTCCAAGTTAAGCTTGGAAATCAAAATGCGAAATTATCAAAATACTGCACAAGTTTGTAAATTGCGAAGCTCTCCTTAAGCCTTGTCAAGAGTTAAAAATTTTAGTTGATTTGAATTATTCGTCCATTATATATTAAAGAAAGCTAAGCTATTTATCTACGCACTTGATATTTCAATATATTATTAAAGCTTGTGTTCAGAGCATTTTGTGTTATCAGCTTTTTCAATATCGTTTTTATCGTTTCAATATCGTTTTTTTATTCATGATTCTAATAATTCTACAATCAAATTTCTCTTTTGGGAGGAATATTCTATAACATTGAGGAATTCAACGTAGACCTGAGAAAGTTTAAGCGGCGTTTGTATGCTATCAGTTTTCTGATTTTTTTGCTACTTGACATCGTAGCGCCTTCACGCTAGGATGCACACGACAAAATGCTCAGCGTCACCATGTCTAGAAGAAGTAAGCATGAAATCTTCGCACGGTCCTCGACGTGAAGCTTTGTAGGACATTGTGTACTATTTTATGTACGGCGAGTAGAAGTCGCTGCAGGAAGTTCGCTTTCCAACCCCTCAATCCTACGACAGAGTTGATCCAGCGAAAGACCGAATGTCGAAAGAGAACCTGGTATGTCTTTGACATGACCTCGTCGCTAGAAGACGACGACAACGTCCTCACTCCTGTACGAAATCTCAGGAAATAACGAAAACCTATCAAGACTTTTATGCCAGCCAACTAGCATTCGCCTCGTTCCTTGGTGAACAAATCAGTGAGCTGCTCACAGGATCCGATCGATAACTAAGCTCAGCTCGGTACTTGGATACTTCCGATCGGGTTAGTATCGCCATAAAACTAGGAATATGCATGTTACTTGATCCCTGTCTTGAGTCACCGCCCGCTGCTGGATCCAGAGCAAAAACATAAATCTGAAGAAAGAGACAGATGCCCGATAAAACCTACGGGAATTCTCCCTTAGATAGAAAACCCTGATCAAATAACAAATTCCCGAAATTCAATTTCTCACAGCCCGATACCCTCTGGTCATTGATTCCTACTTTCTCCAAACTATTGAGTGTTTGTGAAAAGCATAATATCTTTCAATTATTATGACCATATAAATATCTGAACAGTACCTATTAATTAATAATTAGAACGGGGAAAGTTAAACGGTGCTAAGTCCAATCAGCGCAATTTTACAGGATAGGCAAAAAACCTTTTCAGAGGCACAATTTACAACCAATTAAGTAAATTATTGATTTTTTGTGTAGTTGGATGGATCCGTTTAATTAATATCATTATTTAAATAAACAGATGTCGCTAGATGTGCATGTCATAATCTGATAGAAATTGCGAAGGACTGAACACCGTTTAGCTTTCCCTCGTACCATAAATAAATATTATATAAATCGTTAAGAAATTCCTCTGAAATACATATTTTTATTTATTTCATAAAAAATACCAATATTTAATAGAAAAAAGGAGCATTTGTAGAATTAGTACAACGTTTTTTAATAATAATAATAATAATATCTCAAATTGTTAAATACTTATCAAAATCTTATAATTCCCTCGATTTGTTAAAAGTAGTATTGATGTAAATGCGTTGTTTCTCGTGCAGGATAAGTTGACATGTTTTTTCTTCTCTGAATAGAACTGTTTTTATGTTAGATAAATTAATATAAAAAATGTGTAATGAGCAAAACAATGTTACTGTAGTGTGTTAAAAGGAGGGAGAAGTGAGGGGGGAAAAACTTATTTTGTTAGTATAAGTATTATTTTGAGGGTAGACTCAGTTTTAAACTGGCTATAATAAATAACACCTCATCTAGTACGACGGCCTCCAACCGAATACTATCCGAGCCAAATGCTGCTTAACTTCTGTGATCGAACGAGAAGCCTCAGTAGTTCCATTGTCCAAGTGGGCATACTGCTGTTTTGGTACTTTAACTACTAAAATTAAAAAATATCCTTTTGCAAATAAAAATTAATATTAAATATTTTACCTTGCTCGTAAATGGTGAAAAATGATCTGACTTTATTTACTTGCTGAACACGTTCTATGGTCATATAGAGTATCTTGACCTGTGACAGTACAGTCATGTAAGAAAATGGCTGCTAGAATGCAAGATTGTCTGAACACTAGTTGAACTCTTAGTTGCTTCTTAGACATTTGTTCTGCGAGACTCCAAATGGGAAAATAATTTACGTGGAGGTAGTTATTACTGCCAGATAGTATTGTGGTGAGAGAACATGTTTTCCTAGCATGACCGAAAGTACTTTTTCATAATGCTGTTTTCAGTTTAAACTCGACGTAAAAAAGGCAAAGACTTCTAAAAGCACTTTTTATTCATTTTTACTCCAAAGTTTCATGTAAACGTAACATTGAATTTATGGAACAAAAATGCTAACAATGTTAATTCTTTCACAAAGTCATATAGCGGCGATATGTGGTCACTGAAAATATGAAAACGCAGGATATTTATTATTACTTCTGTTCATATAATCCCTTACGTGCAGTGTCAAATATTTTCATTTTATTAATTGAACTTTAATTAAATTAACAGTTCCTTATTTAAATATTGGGGTTTTATTCCCTGCTGAAAATTTCGAATTCTATTTAAGTTTTAGTGTAATTCATTTTCAATCACAGAATTATCGAGTACTAATCGTGAAAAAAATGCTCTAGTTTTTACTGTACTGTTAGTGCATTAACTATCCATGGATATTTAATTATTTGTGGCAAAAGTTACTCTTCTGAATGTATCCTTAGCTTACTTAGTTATTGCAGTTTTCCTCTACATTGTATAATTCATTCAGTAATTAAACGAACTTACCTAAGTGAAGTTCTATTATAATTGTACGTAGCGCCTCCTCCGAATGATCACTAATAGTAGTACTCCGCCCCAGTGCACAATGTTTACAGTATATAACCTGGGTATTTTTTTTTGACTTGAGACATCGAAATATCTAAAAAAAATACGCATCCTGTGAGAAAAATATCCGTTATAAAAACTTTTCATTTTCGAGGGGGAAAAGCGACTTTGAACAAATTTACCCCCCCCCCCAGGGGGCAGGGGGGGGGGGTCCGCGAATCGAAAAAAAAATT
>JAABKJ010011818.1:0-10659 GCA_011634705.1 Andricus grossulariae
CCATCCACACATCACTACTTTACCACCGAGCAATTCACGCCTACCCCGAAAGGGAAACGGCTTAATGATATAATGTAGTAGTATCATTACCAATTCCGCTAGTAGATATAGTTACTAATTCATTTAGTCAGTTATTCTTACTCATTGAATTAGTAGATTTTTACCAATTACTAGTAAACGAATCGGCACTATTTGAATTAGTAGAAAACTACTGCCAATTAGTAGTTTTCTACTGCAGGAGCTCGAAAATACAATTTTCAACAAATATCCAATTGCAGGTCTGATAGGATTTTGAGATAGATCTGCCATTTAGAAGTATTTTTTTGTTACTTTCAGAGATTTCAAAATCAAAATTGTACCTTGTTTATATGAGAAAAACTTTTTTTATATTCAAAATACAATAATACAATATCTAGCGTATTTGTTCGCGTCTTTGAGACGCATCGATCGATCTATAGCTGTACCTCTTATGACCCACCAGTACCAATTTATGAGTTTCATAAAAATGGTTTATTCAGTTTATATGAGAAAAACTGTTTTGATATTCAAAATACAACAATACGACATGTGGTGTATTTGTTCGCATCTTCAAGACGCATCGATTTCAAGAAAATGTCTGTATTCTGTTTACATGTGAAAAACTTTTTGCATATTAGGAATACTACAGTACTGCATATCTGACATGTTTGTTTGCGTCTTCGAGACATGTCGAATGCCCTATTGATGAATTTTCTATGACGTATTATGATTGAGCAATACTGATTTATAAATTTAAAAAATATATTGTTATTTTGTTGGTATGAGGAAAACTTTTTTAATATTGGGAATTCAGTAGTAATGTATAACAATTGTTCGCGTCTTTGAGACGCATCGATTACACAAATGAAGATTGAAGAACCTTCCATGACCTACCATAACCTACCATAACCTACCAATATTGTATTTAAGTTTGGAAACAAAATTATTTACTTCGTTTATAAGATAATTTTTTTATATATTGGGAATATAACACTTCTGCATTTGATGTAATTGTTCGCGTCTTCGAGACGCGTGTACTGATTTTTTGACGAAATTTTGATGACCATTCTTGACTAATCAATAGAGACTTAGAAAGTTAAAAAAAAGTTACATTGTTTTTATGAAGAAAACTTTGGTTTTAACTTGATATATGACACTCCGTAAGTTAGAAACATAAGCTTAACAAATATTGAAAGAATACATTTTTTCTTTTGTTAGGGAAAAACCTCCTTCTATGAGGAAGCAAATTCATTTGATGTCTATGAGGAAGCAAAGTGCTCATAAAATGAGCACAAATAAATACATTCACAGTGGATACGTCCATAGTAGTATTTTAGATTGAAAAGCTTTCAGTTTGAATAAATTTTCAATTTATAAAACAATTTGGAAGATCAAATTTAAAAATCGATTCATTTTTAAGGCCTCAAAATAAAAATGTGTGGTGGCTTATCTTAAAAAATCGTCTGATCTTAAATAATTTTATTATTTTGAATCAATTTGAATTTCTTTGAATTTGATATTATACAATGTTAATCAGTGTGGGAATTATTAACTAATTGAATTCTGCAAGTTTAGAATGGTTTCACTTACTTAAATGCTTTAAATTTTATTTCAGTTTTTAATACTTCGAATTTTAAATTCATCTATTTTAAAGGCTTAGATTTGAAAATTTGATTGATCACAGAGAATTTTTTTCTGAGATTATAGTGGTAATTTCGAATCTTGATCCTACATTCTGATCTGAAGGGTTCTTCAGTACGTCCATAGGTAGAGTATGAGAACATAAATTTTTATTATCGTAAAAATTTTTAAAAGTAAAAAAAAAAACGAAAAAGTAATTACCGAAACACTCTATAAATTTGACTCAGTGAGATTTCACTCATTTTCAGTGAAAATCCCTACTGATTTCAAGCAGTAATCCATTTCTAGTTATTTGAATCAGTGAAAATTCTTACTGACTTGATTCAGTGATACATTTCTCGCTGATTCAAAGAAGAGCAGAAAATTTCTAAAAAACGAAAATTCCCGAAAGAAAATAAAACTAAAATTTTCAAATTCCCGAAAATGGTAAACTGACGAATTTTCGAAAGAATAAGATTTCAATCTAATAGTATTTGTTGGCGCGGTGAATAATAATTTCCTCTTTAACGGTAACAAGACATCAGAAGCTACCAATCAATAGAAAAACAAATTTAATGTGGCTTTTAAATTACCTTTTTAATAAATTAAATTGGCTTCGGCCTGTTAATCATAATTTCAAAGCATTTAACATTTATTATACACTTGTATGATAAACAGGAGATACATAATTATTTGGTTGTGATGGGGGGGGGGCTTCTTGGAATTGAGTGCCCCCCCCAATAAACACTTTCATAGAAATAATTCTATATCTCCTTTTTGCATTCGGCACCTCAGTTTTTTTTATTTAAAAGCCTTAAGTTCGAAATTTTCAATTTAGAAATTAATTTTGAAGGCTAATATTAAAATCGATTAATTTTTAAGCCCTCAAAATAAAAAAATTATCCTGGCGTGCCATTTAAAGATGGTCTAATTTTAAATGATTTTGTAATTTTCAATCAATTTGAATTTATTTGAACTTTGAAATTATACAATATATTCAATTATTTTAGATCCTATAAAGTCCTAAAGCCAAAAACTTTCCATCAATAATTATTTTACATTTACATATACAATATACCTATAATATTTAGCATTTGAATTTAATATGCTTCAATTTTGAATTTAGTTTTAATTATTCAATTTTAGAATGGTTTCACTTATTTGAATACTTTCAATTTAAATTCAGTTTTTAATACTTAGAATGTTAAATTCATATGTTTTAAAGGCTTGCATTCAAAAATTGCATTGACCACAGGGAATTTTGTCTGAAATTGATTGTCTACTGACCGGGGAATCCAGGAAGTAGTTGGGCATTAAAATAAAACTGGGAAAACTGAGAATTAACCGGGAATACAAATTCGAACCGGGAATCACGTTTGAACTTTTCGAAAGTGTGATATTTCTCATTAATCGTGATAACAAGACAAATACATTTAAATGCCTATTTTTTAAAATTGTATAAATATGATAAAAAAAGAATTTGGAAAAATTAACATTTCAAAAATTTTATAACAATTAAGAACTCTGTAGTTACTCTCTGAACAAATGGTATTCTCAATGAGGTATAATAATTAATAATTAATTCGAATGTTTTTAAAAATAACAATTTTTTGAAATAAACTTTATCTTTTTTTTTTCCAAATTACGACATCTAGATTAGTCATATTTCTTGAATAACCTTGTAGATTATTTCCGGTTACTAAATCAAGATTTATTGAAAATTACTTTTTAAAATTATTTTCATAATTCTTGAAAATCCAAACTATAATTGTAAATCTTTCTGAGGTTTGCTCAACTGAGTCATTGAATTAATCGCTTAAGATTATTGATGAAAATTATACTTGAGAGTCCAATGAAAATGAATAAATTTAGATTATAATATTGCTTCAGACGTTTCGGCACACGATGGTCGTCCCTTCAGTTATTTATTCTGAACATTTTTTCCACATAATATGAGAAATATAATACAAATTCGATGTCTTAATTATCTGCTTAGATTTAGTAAACATCACAGTTGTTATTTTTTATAAACATATCATTGGTTAATTATTTTTGGTATTCGAATTGGTAAATAATTCTTAGATATAATTTCTAATTTCTTTGGTATTATCGATTAATTATTCATTAATTATTAAAGAGTTATTACAAAAATCATCATACAAATTAGTTATTTTAATACTAAGTGAGTATTACATCAACTAATTCAATTGTCATAATAAATGATGAATAAATAATTAATTAATCACTAATACCGATAAAATTACAAATTATATGTAATTCGTACACATTTTTATTTTATTTCTCATATTAGGGGCCATCCATAAACTTTGTTACCACTTTTGGGCTATTTTAGCCCCCCCCCCCCTCCCCACACATCGAAAAGTAAAGTAGCCCAAAATTCTCTAAGAATACAGGAAATAGGATGACTTTTCACAAAAATAGGGGGTGACAAAAAATCTTACAAATAAAATTCATGTAAATACCAGATTGAATTGAATATGAAAAACTCTTTAAATTCCCAAGGTTTCAAGTCGAAATATATTGCATTTTCAACAAAATTGTTGAATTTAAAAAAAAAAAGAAGATTTTCAACCAAACGAGATTAATTTTCAACCCAAAAAGACAAATTTTTAACAAAACAGTTCAATTTTCGACCAAAATATGTATATGATTTTGTCAAAATAGTTTAATTTACAACCTACAAAAATGCATTTTCAACCAAATGGTATAATTTTCAAACACAAAATTTAAATTAAAACAAAAACAGTTGAATTTTCAAGCCAAAAAGACGATTTTTTTAGAAGACAATTGAATTTTTAAAAATCTGCCCGCCGCGGCACATTCTAATTGTGAATTCTCTTTTGTTGAAGCTCCTTCAGCTTTAACGAATACATTCTCATCACGTATCTCGTGCTTCGCACTCGATTTGTTCGGAAGTGCGAAATTTTCTACATTATGTTCGACTCTATTATATCGAATGTATATTATATTTATTTTGATCTGCGGCTGCTTATTCAGCTATTACAAAATAAAGTACAAATTTTATTTTTCATGATTATTTTAATATTTGATCCTTGTTTTGCACTAATTTTAATTCTCAGCTACCCTGAAAAATGTATCATTTCAATAAATTTATATCTTTACAATTCATAACATGCACTGGTATTGAAACAAAAGTATTTTAATTGTCTTGTTTTTATAAATAGAAAAAGTGTGCATTCTATTAAAAAAATGTTATCAAACATTTTATTGCAACCTGTGTCGTTTTTCAAAAATTGATTACAAATTTAGATGAGTTTTTATTTTTTTTGGGTAGAGCAACATTTGTCTATTCATTTTTTCTTCAAAGCTTGTGTCCTTTGTCCAAACATTTAATTTTTTTATTCTCAATATTGCTTTTTACGAATGAAACAAAAACTACGCATCCTATCAAAAGATGAATAATAACAAATTTGTAGCTCTTTTTTGGGTGAACAACTTTCGTCTCATTATTTTTTTGTACCTTGTGTTTTGTGACTGCGAAATAAAATTTTTCAAAAAGCATCGTTTTTCTTTTCTAGACTTTTTTTTATCGTGCGTTGTTGGGCTTAAAATGTTAATTTTCGTTTGTTTTTTAGAATTTTGAAAATGCTATAACTCTGATTATTTTCTTTTTAACGAAAAAAGTCGTAAGGATAAATTGTAACAAATTTCTAAGCAAAAATGAAATAGTAAAATTTGTAGATCAAAAAAAAAATTTTTAACAAAATAATAATTGAATCCTCCACCAAATAGATGGATTTTCAACTAAAAAAACAGATATATTTTTTTTAACCAAAAATGGACACGTCAAATTTTTAGTTTAAAAAATTAATTTTCAACAAGAAAAAACGAATTTTCAACAAACAAATAAAAAAGAATTTTTAACCATTTTAATTCAACTAAAAAGGAAGACATTTTTAAACAAATAGTTGAATCCTTAACTAAAACGATTAATTTTCAACAAACAGGATTAATTTTCTAACCAAAATGATGAATTTTAAACAAAATACATCAATTTTCAATATATTGTTCAATTTTAAAGCCAAAAGGATGAATTGCCTAAAAAAAAAAGTTAATTTTCTATAGCTTACTTAAATTTCCATAAAAATAGTTTAATTTTTATCAAAATAGTTGAATTTTCAATCAAAATTTGGAATTTTCCACCAGTTCATTTTCAACCGAATAGTTTAATTTTTTACCAAATTATTCAGTTTTCAAGACAAAAAGATTAACTTTCTAAAAAAGAATAAAACAGTTCAACAAACTGTTCTATAAAATAGTTCTATAAACAGTTCTATAAAACAGTTGACTTTTCGACCCGATAATAAGAAATCTCTCACTAAAATGATGAATCTTCAACCATAAATAAATTAATTTTTTAGAAAGTAGTTTAACTTTAAATTAAGCAACTGATTTTTCAACCAAAAAATATACGAATTTTCAACAAAACACATGAATTTTCAACTTGAAAAGATCAATTTTTAACAAAAAATGGAATAGCTTATATTAGTTTAATCTAATTAGTTAAAAAAATTAATTCTCAACTAAAGAGACAAGTTTTCCAAAAAATATAAAAAATTTCAACCAAAGAGGTGTTTTTGAAACGAAAATGATTAATCTTAAAAAAAAAGAAGAATTTTCATCAAAAGGGTTCAACATCCAACCCAGCTGAATTTTTGACTAAACAAGATGACATTTTAGCAAAATAGTTGAGTTTTCTGAAAAACGGGGCAAGAGGGGTCATATTTAGCAAAATTCGCAAACTTTTCAAAAATTAGCATCAGGAAAGGTACTAAATATTATATAAGTTCGTACTGTTACTTCCAATGATCCCTCCACCCCCACCCCTGTTACCAACCGTAGTTTTCTTTAAGCCCCCCTCCAACCCCTTCAAATTGGTAAAGTAGTTTATGGTCCGTCCCATTATATGTAAAAAAGTTTTAGAATGATTAACTAATTGTAATCTAATTGTATTAATTTTCACTTGACGCCATAAATTACAAAAATTTACTGGAACTTGGATTTAAGACCGGATTCGGGAATGGCTTGCAGTGGCGTTCAACATGAATCTAGACAGTCCAAACGTAAAGAGTCAGGGTCGCATGAACTATTTCTGCATGCTAACAGCTGACGCAACTAACGGGCTGAGAGTACCGTCCTCATGCTGTATGTCACGCGTGACTGAGCTCCGCCTCAATCTCGGTCCCGTGGATCCCCCCATCACGAGACTGCCGAGGACATCAATTCTTGGAACGTCGTAAATCCGGACTTCTTAAATCCAAGTTAAAGTGTATTATTATTACAATAACTCAAATTATGACATGGGAAAACTGGGAATTGGTTGGGCAAAATATTTATATTTTCGAAAATATAAATTATGATGATTTTTGTTATGTTATGTTTTGTGTACTCCTTACTGCAAAAGCAAAAACATGATTCCATCCGTTTAATGGTGATTTAAAGTCGCGTGGACCTTTATGCGGAAACATCCTTTGTTATGCCACATAAAAGAAACATGTTTCGTCAATGAGGGTAGGCAAATTGCAGAAAATGTGATCTGCGTGACGGGCAAGCATGAATCTCAATGCAAATTCATTTTTCAAACTCTCCACTTTACCATTATACACTTGAATTATTTGCTCTAAATTAGACTATTTACTTTCTTTTTGCTATTTTACATAACATTTTTTTAGTAACTACCGGTATTGGCAATATAAAACAATTTTATGTCCTTTTTCTTGCTTCAACATATAAGCTTATTTAAAAGAGAAAAACTGTATTAGTAAAATTAAGAAGTTAGACTTTACAACTTTCAAACTTAAAATAATCAACAAATTACTTCGTAAAATGATGTGCGCTTGAAGTTCTGAATGTTCAAATGAACGAAATTTTTTACTGATGACTTTGTTAACCAAAAAAAGTGATCAAATGTTTGTTTATTGATATTGGAAATAATTTATTATTGAAACAGAATTATAATGCGTATTTTAAATTGCAATTGAAATAATATTTATAGGTGAAATAGAAATGGGGGGAAATATTTCGTTCATTTGAACGTTCGGAAGTTGAGCTACATTAAAATGATTGTAAAATATGAAAATAATCAAAGTTCTTAAATGTAACTGAACTTTGCAACGTTCATAAAGGAAAATACAATATTTTTTTGAAAGGACTGAAATTAATGCACTCTAATGTGTACATTCCTTTTTAAGTCTAATTTTTCCATAAACGCTTTGGTTCTCGGATTTTATTTCACAAATTAATATTGTTTGATGTCGGACAACAGTAAAAACAAAGTTTTATCCCAGTATCCAAACCGGAAGACTGCTATTTTAAAAAATCTATTCATTTTAAAAAATAGGTTAAAATTAAAAGAATCCTAATTTTCCTCTAAACGCTCGGTTCTCGGACTTTATTTGACAAATTATTGGTATTTGATTGAGGGCGATACCAAGAAAAGTTTCATTCAAATATCCCTACCGGAATATTGTCATTTAAAGAAATTTGTTAAATTACAAACATTTGTTAAAATTGAAGAAATAATTATTTTCCTCTAAACGCTCAGTTCTCGATGTACCTGAAGTTCCGAACGTTCAAATGAACGAAATATTTTGCCCTATTTCTATTTTACCCATAAATATTGTCCCAATTGCAATTTAAAATATGCATTATAATTCTGTTTCAATAATAAATTATTTCCAATATAAATGAACAAACATTTTAGCTTTTTTTTTTGGTTTATAAAGTTATCAGTAAAAAATGTCGATCATTTGAACGTTCAGAACTTAAGCACATCGGTTCTCGGATTTTATTTGACAAATTACTAGTATTTCACTGAGGGCAATAACAAAAAAAAGTTTTATCCAAATATACCTACCGGAAGATTGTCATTTAAGGAAATTTGTTAAATTCAGAACATTCGTTAAAATCTTAAAAAATTATAATTTTCCTCTAAACGCTCGCTTCTCTGATTCTTTTTTTGACAAATTACTAGTATTTGATTGAGGGCAATACCAAAAAAAGTTTCATCGAAATATTCCTACCGAAAGATTGTGATTGACAGAAATTTGTTAAATTAAAACATTTATTAAAATTAAAAAAATTATAATTTTCCTCTAAACGCTCTGTTCTCTGACTTTTTTTGACAAATTACTGGTATTTGATTGAGGGCAATACCAAAAAAAGTTGTATCCAAATATTCTTACCGGAAGATTGTCATTTCACGATATTTGTTGAATTAAAAAGATTTGTTAAAATTAAAAAACTATAATTTTGCTCTAAACGCTCTGATCTCGGATTTTTTTGACAAATTACTAGTACTTTATTGAGGGCAATACCAAAGTATTCCATAGGGATATTAGGATGAAACTTTTTTTGATATTGCCTGACATTGAATACAAGTAATTTGCGAAATAAAATCCAAGAACCGAGCGTGTAGACAAAAATTAGGATTTTTCAAATTTTAACAAATTTTGTTACATTAATAAATGATTGAAAATGGCAGTCTTCTGGTAAATATATTGGCATGCCAATTTTTTCCTTGTTCGACATTAAGTACAAGTAATTTGTGAAATAAAATCCGAGGACCGAGCGTTTAGATGAAAAGTATAATTTGTTTAATTTAAAAAAAAAATTGATTTGATATACATTTTTAAACATGTCAGTCTTCGGCCAGGGATACTAGGATGTAACTTTTTTTGTTTTTATTTAACATCAAATACAAGTTATTTGTGAAATAAAATCCGAGAATTAACCGAACGTTTACATAATTATTAGAATTTTTTAAATTTTGACAAATTTTTTTAATTTGATACATTTTTGAAAATGGGTGCCTTTCGATAGGGATATTGGGATGAACTTTTTTTCTTCGACATCAAATACAAGTAATTTGTGAAATAAAATTTAAAAACCGACTCTTGAAAGGCAAATTAGATTTTTTTTAAAATATTTTATACATTTTTTAAAATGACAGTCCTCCGGTAGAGGTGTTAGGGTCAAACTTCTCTAATAATAACATATCTAAATAATACCAAATACAAGTAATTTGTAAAATAAAATCCGAGAATTAAAAGACCGCTGACATTAAATTAGAATTTTTTTAATTTCAACAAATTTTTTAATTTCATACATTTTTTAAAATGGCAGTCTTTCAGTAGGAATATTGGGATGAAACTTTTTTTGTTGTTGTTCGACATCAGATACAAGTAATTTGTGAAATAAAATTTGAAGGCCGCCTGTTTAAAGGTAAATTAGAATTTTTTTATGTTTAACAAATTTTTTTAAATGACAGCCCTCCGGTAGGGGTGTTGGGATTAAACTTTTTAAATAATAATATATATAAATAATACAAAATACAAGTTATTTGTAAAATAAAATCCGAGAATTAACTGAGCGTTTACATAACAATTTGAATTTTTTAATTTTGATAAATTTTTGAAAATAGCAGTTTTCCGATAGAGATATTAGGATGCAACTTTTGTTGTTGTTGTTCGGCATCAAATGCAAGTAATTTGTGAAATAAAAACCGAAAATTAAAAGAGCGTTTAGATAAAAAACATAATTTTTTAATTTTAACAAATTTGTGTAATTTAATAAATTTTTTGAAAATGTCAGTCTTCGAGCAGGGATATTAAGATGTAACTTTTGTTGGTTGTTATTCGACATCAAATACAAGTAAGACCATAGCTACGGGTATAGAAATTTCGGTACATATAGCCGGATTTTTTTGGTACAAATAGAGCTGGAAAAGGGTCTATTTGTACCGAAATGTATGCACAAAAAGTCTCATTTTTTCGGTACGTGCAGACACTTCCTACAAGTAATTTGTGAAATAAAATTCAAAAATCGAATGTTTAGAGGTAAATTATAATTTTTTAAATTTAATTTTGATTATGGGTGATTGTCAAATTGTAGACAAATTTTAGCACCTGCAGTGACAATCACATTATTATTGGGAATTAAATATTTCATAACGGAAATCGATCATATCACATCTAAAAA
>JAABKJ010011819.1:0-10659 GCA_011634705.1 Andricus grossulariae
AATTAACCTGCCAGCGATACCTGAGAGCTGCGTTGACGGCCCGATCTCCCGCAGTTTTCACGAAGAACTTCAAACTTCACTTCGACAAAACCTTATTAAAGGTTACAACAGTATTTGCTATCATTTTAAGAATTTAAGACATTTGTTTTTTATACACAATATACAGCCCGGATTTCTCATTAACAATTTGTTTTCAGTAAATAATATTTTTTGCATTTAAGGAGATATCAAGAGATAATTATATAATATATATGGTGAATAAATATATGCTTCCTAACATGTGCTTTTTTCCATTGCTTTCTGTTATTTATACACATAATCTGATCAATGCTATTAATTTATAAATTATATTATTGATAATTAATATTTCTTAAGCTATATTGCTATTAACTAATCATTTTAATATTTACAATTTTTTTCATCATGAGGTTCATAAGCAGGTATACTAAAAATGAAAAAATTTCTAAGCTCAGTCACCCCAAAAGAACCGTGGTAGTAATTCCCACTGCGGTACTCAAGACCTGGTTCTGTGACGTCAGAATTTGCCACCACCCCGAACTCTTAGAGAAGAGTAGAGACTTGTGGTGGGAGAGACGAAGCGAGCAATCCACACGTGTGAAAAGAGCTGGACTCTCCTGATCTCCCCTCGCTGCCGAGGCCTGCTGTACAGCGTACCCAAGATAGCTTAAAAGGATTCAGGACCCTGGACAGCGTACCCTGAACAAACAAATCATCGAAGTCTGGAGCCTGCGCAGCGTACCCAGGATGTGAAAGTAAAAGGTCTCGAGTCTGTACAGCGTACCCAGAAAATACACGGTAAAAAGTCTGGAGCCTTTGTCAGCGAACCCAAATCTAAAACATTATTGCAGATTGTCACCGCTCCAAGTTGGAACCAATGGAAGAATGGAAAATTTTAGTTGAAAGTTCACCTATTGGTTGAAAATGTAATTATTTTCTCAACTAAGAATTCAACTATTCTAGTTTTGCTTGTAAACTCATATTTTTCAGTTGAAAATGCGACTTTTTTATTTGAATTCCAATGTTTATGCTTTATAATTGAAATATTTTCTGGTTGTAATATCAAGTATTCAATTTCGTTAAGAATTCCTCTGCTTGGTTCAGAAACTTTTTTTTCTGTTAGAAAATTTTCCATTTTAGTCGAAAATTGAACTACTTGGTTGAAAGTTAAAATACTTAGAAAAATTTACATTATTGATCAAAGATTCATTTCTTTGCTAGAAAATTTAACCATTATGTTGAATATTAGTTTTTTTTATTGAAAACAATGAAAACAATGCCAGTTTTTGCGGGAAAATGATAGTTTTGAGTTGTAAATTCAAGTAATTGGTTGAAAGTGAACTTTTTTTTTTAAATCAACTATTACATTTTTCTTGAGAATTCATTTTTTGTGGTTGAAAATGTAACTACTTTCCTAAGAATTTATTTGCGACTCAAACTGCAACTATTTTTCTCAAGGTTCGTTTTTTTGTTGTTGAAAATTAATTTTTTCAGCTAAAAATGTAATTTTTTCATTTTTGGACAGAAGTTTATATTTTTTAGTTAAAAGTTAAACTACTTGGTGAAAAGTTTGATTGGCTTGCTAACAGTTAATTTTTGTGGTTGAAGATTTATAATTCTCGATTAAAATTCATCTCTTTGGTTAAAATTTGAGTTATTTTGCATAAAATTATTTTTTTTTTCTAGTAGAAAATTAATATTTTTAGTTGTAAGTTAGAAGTTTTAAGTTTAAAAAACATTTAAAATCTTCTCGAGAAACCTAGGAAATTATATTTGTATAAACTTGAAGCAAATAAACAAAGAAAATTAAAAAATAAGAAGTCATTCGTAATTTTTATTTTGTGTTAAAAATTATTTTTTCCTTCAAATTATAATTTCCCTACAATTTTTTTGGATTTTGAACTGAAAAATCTTTTTTGGTTGCAAGTTCAAAAATCTTGTTGAAAATCCATCTTTTTCATTTCGAAATTCATCTCTTTCGGTAGAAATCTAATCTTATTTTAAATTAAAATCGCAAATTTTGGTAGAAAATTAGTCTTTTTGGATGAATTCAAGTTTGTTTGATTGAAAATTGAAAATATTTTTTAGTTTAATCATCAACTATTATATTTTTCGTTGAAAATTCATCTTTTACGGTTGAAAATGTAAACATCGTATTGAAAATTTGTCTTCTTTTGGCAGAAATAAATATTCTTGGTTGAAAACATATCCTTTTGGTTGAATATTCAACTATTTTGTTTATTTTTTCTTTATGAATTCAATTGTTTTTTATTTAAAATTGAAATCTTTTTGGATTATAATATCAACTATTACATTTTTGTTTCAAAATTCATAATTTTATTCGAAAATTTATGTTTTTTGGTAGAAAATAAATCTTCTTGCTAGAGAAATGATGTCTTCGGTTAAAAATTTTATTATTTGTTTGAAAATTACCTTTTTGTAGGAAATTCATATTTTTAAGTTGAAAAATGAATCTTTTTTGTAGAAAATTCATCTTTTTCAGAAAATGTTTAATGTTTTTTGGTTAAAAATACTTTCTTAACTTTTTTGTTGTAATTTGTATTTGACCTGTATGAAATTTTCAGTTTTTTTTTTAAATTTTCTTTAGAATCTTAGAAAAATTACATTTTTATAACCTTAAAAACAAATTAAAAATTAACCTGAAAAAGAAATAGTTATTTAAAATTTGTATTTTCCATTGAAATGTTTTTTGAAAATAAAAAAAAAGTTTTGTGTTGATCTGAAAATCCTTTTTTTTTCCCTCAACTCAAAATCGAATAATTCTAACTTTTTGATTTTGTCCTATATACTAGATATTGCAGTACATATCGGAAGTAGAATTTTTCAGCCAATCAGAATTTGTCATTTAATTGCAATTTTTAGGAATCGAATTGCAATTCTTCTTTGCTGTGAATGCAGAATAACGTACGTGTATTAAATACGAGAACCAAATAGCTTAAGGGGACGCGAAATCGATAATGAAGTTTCAGTGACCCGAAAATAGCACACACGAAGAAGATTAATTTTCTCATAATGAAAAAAAAGATTTTTTACAAAATAGTTCAATCTTCAACCGAAGAGATGAATTTTAAATTGTTCAATTTAATTGTTTTCAATTTCAAATTGGTCCAACTTTCAAACAAATAGTTTGACTTTTAACTAAATAAGATACATTTTCAACAACAAAAATTTCAGTTAAAAGAATGAATTTTTAACAAAAAAAAATGAATGTTTAGAAAAAGAGATACAGTTGCAACCAAAGAAATGAATTTTTAACCAATAATATGAATTTTTTTTAAAGTTGTTCAACTTCCAACAAAGTAGTTGTATTTTCAACCAAGAAGACAAATTTTCTACCAAAAAAATTTACTAATTTTCAACAAAATAAACGAACTTTTAACCATATTGTCGAATTTTCAATAAAAAATATGAATTTTCAATTAAATAGTCGAATTATGAACTAGAAAAGATCTGTTTTCAACCAAAAATAGAATAGTTAAATTCTTAGTTAAAAAAAGTAAATTTAAAAACAAAAAATTAATTTTCAGAAAAAATAGTTAATGTTTCAACCAAAGAGATGAGTTTTCAACTAAAGTGATGAATCTTTGGCAAAAAAAAATTAATTTTTAGCAAAGTATTAAAATTTTTAACCAAAAAAGATCAACTTTTGACCAAGAAGATTAATTTTCTACTAAAAAAAAAGATTTTGCACAAAATAGTTAAATCTTCAACCAAACATATGAATTTTCAATTGTACAATTTAATTGTTTTCAATTTAGAAAAGATCCAACTTTCAACCAAATATTTAAATTTATAAGAAAAAATATCAATTTTGAGCGAAAACTGATATTAGTTAAATTTCCAGTTAAAAAAATCAATTTTCGGCAAAACAAAAGGAAACAGAAAAAAAATTTTTAACAAAATAGTTCAATTTTCTATCAAAGAAATTAATTTTTAACCAATAATATATTTTATAAAGGATGAATTTTCAACAAAATGGTTTCAACAGAAAGTTTAATTTTTCGCCAAAAGTGATAAAATTTCTACAAAACAATTGAATTTTTTACCCGACAATTGTTTCAATTGTTTTTCCAGAAAATTCGTCCTTTTGATTTAAAAATTGATCTCATTTTGTAAAAATTTGATTTTTTTTTCCCAAAATTCTCCTTTTTTTTATTCAAAAGTCTACTATAATATTTTTGGTTGATAATTGATCTTCTTACATAAAAATGTTATTATTTGTTTAAAAATTTCATTATTTTGTAAAAATTTATGGTTTTTGTAGAAAATTTAAGCATTTGGTATAAAAATTCAACGGTTTTGTAGAAAATTCCTCTTTTTGGTTTGAAAATTCAACAAAAATCTGTATAAAATTCAACTAAATGATTTTAAAATGCATTCTTTGGTAGAAGCTTGATCTTTTTGTAGGTAAAAAACGCAAATTTTTGGCTGAAATTTCTTCTTTTTAGTTAAAAAATTTCTCTGTTTTTTAAAAAATTCAACTAATCATTCAAGTCGAAAGTTTGTCTCTCTTTGTTCAAAAGTGAGGTATTTTGTTGAAGATTTGTTTCCTTTTTATTGAAAAATAATTTTTTGAACTAAGAAGTTAATTTTTACATTCTTCGATCAAAAATTACCTGTTTCACTGAAATAATTAATTGTTCAATAAGAAATGCATCGTTTTGGTTTTAAAATTCATGCTGCTTGGTACAAATTTCATTTTGTTTTGTGAAAAGCGCAACTATTTTGTTGAGAACGATATTTTTTGTTGAAAATCGAAAATGTTGGTTTAAAAATTAAGCGGTTTTGTAAAAAATTTAACTAATGTGTTGAAAATTCAACTATTTAGTTAAAAATGTACCTTTTATTGAAAATTTCTTTTTTTTTTGTTTAGGAAATTCAATTTTTTTATTAAAAATATCACTGATTGAAAATTGATCTGGTTTCGTTGAAAATTCAACTACTTGGTTGAAAGTTGCACTGCTTTGTTAAAAATACATATTTTTATATTGAAAATTTATTATTTCACTCGAAAATTGATCCTCTTTTGGTGAAAAGTAAACTGCTTTGTTGAAAATACGTTCTTTAAAAGTAAAAATTATTTTTTTTACTGAAAATTCAACTATTCCAATTTTTATTGAATATTGATCCTTTTTAGTTGAAAAAATTGAAAAAAAGAATGAAAAATAAAAAATAGGGGAACGAAGAATTAGGAAAAGAAAAAGTTACTTTAAAAGCGAGAGCAATGAACGATTAAGTATCGCGTGTTTCAGATTGAAAGGCACAACCTCTCAAATATAGAATGAATTATTACGTTCGCGCTACCACTTGAAAGGGTGCTAATGGTAGTAGCTTGAATTCTTAGGATATTAAAGATGTCCTATTCACCTGAAGAAGGAAGGGATTTTCAAAAGAACTTCGATATACGGTTTCAAAGAACTCATGAGGCATCGTAATATCACGAACTGGAGCTCACTTTTCCTAGTGAAACCTAAGTTCTCAAGCTATCTCCATAATCTCCTTACAAAAATCTATTATAGGAAAATCAATATAGAAATAAATAATTTTAAATGAATAATAAAAAAAATATATACAGCCTGTGCGTTGAGACTGACTTGCAAGTATTGAAAGAAATAGGAGAGGGAAACTAATTTTCCAAAGAAAAGTGATTTCAAATTATTGTGGAAAGTTTATTGCTAATTGGGTCTTATTCTATGTGGCTGTTTAGGGAGATTTAGCTTGGTCCGAAGCTCGAGAGATCTGGTGAGTAGCTCTCGCGGACCGCACTTTTATAGACTTCGCTTTGGCGGCGGCGCACCACTCGCGACGCAGGTGAGTGGGGGTATCAGAAAAGTCGTGCTGACTGGTTCGCTGTCCCTACGCAAGGTCACTAGCGAGGATCGCTTTGTCGATGTCACTGGGAGGGGGCTTCACGCGATTGGCTCGCGCTCGCCGTATAAGTTTACAAGAGTGGAACGAACATCGAACCCGCGCTTGCGCCGTGGTTTGCCAAGAGGGACTAACTTTTTACTGAGTGGCGCGACCCAGAATTTCTAAGTATATTTTTTATAATAATGAATTTAATGCAGTAAACGAATATGTTTTACATGTCGAGGCCTACAAATGTATTAGAATAAAACACATGTAACAAATAAACATCTCAAAATCATTTTGTTTTTATTCAAATAAATTTCTTTGGTTCAAAGAAATGGTTTTTTGTTCAAATGAAAACTTTGCTTAAATTTAAAATGATTTTATCCATTTTGAAGTTAATTTTGATTAAATTAAAAAAAAACTGTACCAAAGATTTCCTTTAATTTAAGACAAATATTTTAGTTTGTGTACGAAACGTGAGCAACACGCGATACTTAATCTTTCATTGCCCTCCCTTTAGATATAACTTTTTCTTTCTATTCTCATTTTCTCTATTGTTTATTTTTCTTTCTCTTTAAGAAAAACGATCTCTATTCGCTTTTCACAGTCTTTTATTCGGTCGTTTTTTAACTGTCGAACGAGAATGACGAAGCCCTTTCTATATTGCTGAGAGGCAGATAATATAGAGGTCATAAATTGATAATCCTGCAGTAAACGCTTCTATAGAGTAAAAAGCATGACATAAAGAAAATGTCTGTTCCGCTTTTCCTTATCACTTTTTCAGGTCTTGTGTTCCGGCGCTAAGAATATTATGCATTTCTAGAAGAAATATGTTTATTGAATTAATGAAACCGTTCCTTTAACACATATTTTTTTATTTCACCAAAAATAATTTAAAATTAAAGAACAATTTGCATTAGGACAAAAACCATTTATTTGAATCAAAGGGATCAAAGGATCAAAATCTTCGAGTCAAAAGAAATTTCTTTGAATTAAAAAAACTTTTCATTGACTGAGAGCCCGTCAATATTGTTCTTTGATTCAAATAAATTTTGTTTAATTCAAGAATATTTGTTCTGGGTGATAAAAATAATTTTGTTAATCATATATACCCTTCTAATTGTTCAATTAATTTTTGATTTTGCTTAAAATAGAAAAAGACTTGCTTTAACGATAAGTTCATCATTCTTCAGTAAAAATTTAAGGAGAAGAAATTTTCAAGGAGAGCTTTCTAAATCTGTAAGAATCAATAGAAAAGATTCTCTCTACCTCTATTTTCGCTGTTTCGAGAAGAAAAATATTTGTTTTAAATTAGAGAAACCGGTCCTTTACCATCATTTTTTTCATTAAAAAAAAATAACTTCAAACTGCAGTAACTAATTTTGAATTAAATAATAATTTTTATTGGAACAACAAACCATTTCTCTGAACCAAAGAAATTTCTTTGAATCAAAGAAACTTTCCTTTGACTGAGAGCCAATGAATATTTTTTCTGAGTTAACGCACAGTAAGGCAAACATTTTTCTGTGGACGATTTTTAGCCTAAACTATTCTTTCGATTAAAAATTTTTTTGATATAAATAAGGGATTTTTGAATTCCGAAAAGATTTGTGTTTTTGGATTTCTGAGGAAAAATTCTGGTAATTCTGTATTTAACAAGAAAGTTGACATTTCTTTGTTCTTAACTTTTCAGATATTCTCAGTCAATTTTTAGACATTCATAGTCGAATCCGTGAACAAAATGAGCCAAACTCTGAATATGTTAATTTGAATTGATTAAATAATTAGTAATTTTTATCAATTTGAAAAGCATCATATGAAAGATTCATGAAAAAGTCATTCTCAATCGATTGTGTGAATTAAAATTGAGCCTATTTGTTGAAAAATAGCCAAAACATGTATTTGCTTATGCAAATTGTTCAAGTAATAAGAAATTTTTGTCAATTTTCAAAGTATCATAGTAAAAAGTCGTCACAAAATATTCTCAGTCAATTTCGTATAAAATAGAGCTGATTAGTTCAAAAATAGCCAAACTCTGAATTTTTTTAGAAATATTGTTTAAAAAATTGATAATTATTACCAAGTTGGAAATAAGCACAGTAAATAGTCATCGCAAAGATATTCTTAGTCAATTCCATGAAAATAGTGTTTATTCGTTTATAAAAAACCGAACTGTGAATTTGTTCACGAATGTTTTATAAATAATTGATCATTTGTACACAATTTGAAAATTAATGCAGCAAATAGTCATCACGGAGACATTCTTAACGATTCGGTAAACAAAAATTGAGTCTCTTTGTTAAAAAATTGGCAAACTCCATTCGTTCAAATATAGCCAAACTCTGAATTTGTTCAGAAAAATTGTTTAAATAATTAATAATTGTTGCTAATTTGAAAATAAACACAGTAAATAGTTATCTGAAAGATATTCTCAATCGATGCCCTGAAATTTGATTCTATTCGTTCAAATATAGTCAAACTCTGAATTTGTTCAGAAAAATTGTTTAAATAATAAATAATTATTACCAATTTGAAAAGTCTCAAAGTGAAGAGTTATCGGCAAGATATTCTTAGTTGATTACGTAAATAGAATAGAGCGTATTTTTTCAGATACAGCAAAACTCTGCATTTGTTCATGAATATTGTTCAAATAATGAATAATTGTTGGCAAGTTGAAAAGTAACACAGCAGACTCATCTTAAAGATATTTTAAATTGGTTTCATGCAAAAATAGAACCTTTTTGTTCAAAAATAGCCAAACTCTGAATTTTTTAGTGAATATTGTTTATATAATTAATATTGTTACTAATTTGAAAATAAGCATAGTAAATAGTCATCAGAAAGATATTCTTAATCGACGCCGTGAAAATTTGAGTCTATTTTTTCAAATATAGCCAAAATCTGAATTTGTTTAGAAAAATGTTGTAAATAATTAATAATGGTTGCCAATTTGAAAAGTCTCGAAGTAAAAAGTTATCGGAAAGACATTCTTAGTTGATTACATACGTAAATAGGATAGAGCGTATTTTTGTGATATTGCCAAACTCTGCATTCGTTTGTGAATATTGTTCAAATAATGAATAATTGTTTACAAGTTGAAAAGTAACAAAGCAGACTTATAATAAAGATATTATTAATAAATTTCGTGAAAAAACATAAGCCTTTCGGTTAAAAATAGCTACATTCTAAATTTGTTTATAGAAAATGTTCAAATAATGCATAAATCTAGCAAATTTGGAAAGCATCCGAACAAAAATTATTCAGAAAGATATTTTTGGTTGATTAAATAAAAAATTGATTCTATACATTGAAAAATATCGAAACTGTGCCTTTTTTATAAAAATTGTTTAAAAACTTGACAAATAGCATGAGTTTTTATTTCATCGGAATAAAACCCTAATTTAACTCACTTTTCATACAAAAACACTGGATTTTAATAAAATAAACTTTGCCAATCCCGGAAAATGAATTTGTTCATTAATTTGTTTATAACGTGATAAACTTTTTTTCAATTATTATACCAACTGGATATTACTTCTAGATAGTTCCAACACATATATAAGACCTTCCTTAATAAATCTGAAAATGTTAAAAAGAAATGTTACTCTTAAAAATGTAGAAAAAATATATCAACTTTGTGGTTAAATAGAAAATCACCCAATTTTCTTCAAAGATACACCTAAATTTTGTCGAAATTTGAAAATAAGCACAGTAAATAGTCATCGGACAGATATTCTCAATCGATGCCGTGAAAATTAGAGTCTATTCGTTCAAAAATAGCCAAACTCTGAATTTGTTCAGAAAGATTGTTTAAATAATTAATAATTGTTACCAATTTGAAAAGTCTTAAAGTAAAGAGTTATCAGCAAGATATTCTTAGTTGATTACGTAAATAGAATAGAGCTGAATTTTTTTACGAATATTGTTTGAATAATTGATAATTGTTACCAATTTGAAAATAAGCACAGTGAACAGTCATCGGAAAGATATTCTCAATCGATGCCGTGAAAATTAGAGTCTATTCGTTCAAAAATAGCCAAACTCTTAATTTGTTTGGGATTATTTTTTAATAATTGATAATTGTTATCAATGTTGAAATAAGCACAGTAAATAGTCATCGGAAAGACATTCTCAATCGATTCCGTAAAAAATTGAGGCCATTCAATCAAATATAGCCAAACTATGAATTTGTTCATAAAAATCGTTTTAACAATTAATAATTTTTGCAGCAAAACTGTACTCATACACTCTTTCATACAGCATAACTCTGCATTTTTTTATGAATATTGCTCAAATGATGAATAATTTTTGTCAAGTTGAAAAGTAACATAGTAAACTCATCTTAAACATATTTTAAATTAGTTTCGTGAAAAAATAGAACGTTCTCTTTCAAAAATAACCAAACTCTGAATTTGTTTGGGATTATTGTTTAAATAATTAATAAGTGTTACCAATTTGAAAATAAGCACAGTAAATAGTCATCGGAAAGATATTCTAATCGATGCCGTAAAAAACTGGGTCCATTCAATCAAATACAGCCAAACTCTGAATTTGTTCATGACAATTGTTTTAATAATTAATAATTGTTGTCAACTTGAAAAGAGTCAAAGTAAATAGTCATCAAAAAGACATTCTTAGTTGATTACATACGTAAATAGAATAGAGCGTATTTTTTCAGATACAGCAAAACTCTGCATTTGTTTATGAATATTGTTTAAATGATGAATAATTATTCATGACCAACAATTATAATTGTTGTCAAGTTGA
>JAABKJ010011820.1:0-10659 GCA_011634705.1 Andricus grossulariae
GGGTATCAGTGGTTTTTTTGTCTGGGTCAACTTTTTTTTTTGGAAACCCCCTTTTTTACATCGCCAATCGATATACCCGGTTTTTACGTTCAAACGTGTACCCAGGTCAGACATAGGTACATTGTAACCTAGAAAAGGGGTTTACGATGAAAAAAAACATTGACCTTGAAATGACCTTGAAGGTCATCGTCAAGGTCATGCTTACGGTCACTACTGAATACGCCTTGTTAAAGTTAGTAGCTCTGCTCGTTACGAATAAGATTTGAAAAGCTTATATTTTCAGAGGTATGCAGACCTTGTTTAAGTTTAAATGACCTTGGAGTGGCCTTCAAGGTTACAATGTACCTATGTATGATCTGGGTACGTATTTCGTCGTAAAATTTTCCGCTCTATCGACTGCCGATGTAAAAAAGGAGGTTTCCACTTTTAAAAAAAGTTGACCTTGAAAAAAACTTGAAGGTCATCGTAAAGATCAAAATAAAGATCACCATTCGTTCAACAAA
This sequence comes from Andricus grossulariae, assembly GCA_011634705.1. Classification (NCBI taxonomy): domain Eukaryota; kingdom Metazoa; phylum Arthropoda; class Insecta; order Hymenoptera; family Cynipidae; genus Andricus; species Andricus grossulariae. The sequence goes on from JAABKJ010011820.1 coordinate 504, forward strand.
ATAGTTCAATTTTCAACAAAAGTGATGAATTTTCAAATAAAATGATGAATACTTAACTGGAAAACTTGAATTTTCGACCTAATTTAAACCAAACATAAGAGTTATAAACTAAAACAATGAATCTTCTACTGAAATAGTTAAATTTTCAACAAAAACAAAAATTAATTTTTAATAAAAAGAATAAATTGTGAACCAGAACTTAAATAATTAAATTTCAAGTTAAAAAAGTTAATGTTTAACCAAACAGTTGAATTTTTAACTACAACCATGAAATTTTCAATTGGAACAAGTTAAATTTTCAGTTAAAAAATTACTTTCAACAAAAAAGAAACTAAATTGAAAAAAAAATAACTTAGCGAAAAATAGTTACATTTTCAAACAAAGTGATGAATTTTCAAATAAAATTGTAATTATTTAATTAAAATAGTTGAAATTTAAACAACAACAAAAATAATTTTTAACTAAAATGATGAATCATTAACTAGAATAATTGAATTTTCGACCAAAACGATTAATTTTCAACCAAGAAGATTAATTTCTACCAGAAAAGACAAATTTTCAACTACAAAAGATAATTTTTGAACCACAAATTGAATGAATTAATTTTTAATAAAAAAATGAATGTTCAGCCAATGAGATGAATTTTTAACTAAAATTATGGAATATTCAACTGGAAGAATAGTTACGTTCTCAGTTTGAAGAAAAAAAAAATCAACCAAAAAACATCCCGAGAAAAAACAAGTTTTCAATCGAACAGTTCATTTTTTAAACAAAGAAATGAATCTTTAATTAAAACGATGAATCTGCAACCAAAATACATTAGTTTTAACAGAAGAGGTTAACATTAATCTTGAAAGGGGTTTCCCAATGAAAAAAATTATTGACTTTGAAATTACCTTGAAGGTCATCGTCAAGGTCATGCTTACGTTCGCTACTGAATACGCCTTCTTAAAGTTCGTAACTTTGCTCGTTACGAAAAAGATTGGAAAAGCTTTTTTTCCAAAGGTATGCAGACCTTGTTCAAGTTTAAATGACCTTGGAGTGACCTTCAGGGTTACAATGTACCTATGTATGACCTGGGTACATATTGGAACGTACAATTTCCCGCTCTATTGATTGCCGATGTATAAAAAGGGGGTTTCCTCTTTTAGAAAAAGTTCACCTTGAAAAAACATTGAAGGTCATCCTAAAGATCAAAACAAAAGTTAACATTGAATTCCTCGTTGAAAGTGACTTCAAGAATCAATTTAAAAAAATGGAATAGTAACATTTTTAGTTTACAAAATTAATTTTAAACAAAACAGAAGAGTTTCCAACTAAAACAATGAATCTTCAAGTGAAATAGTTGAATTTAAAAAAAAAAAGTAATTTCTACTGAAAAGATGAGTGATGAATTTTCAAGTAAAATTGTGAATATTTAACTAAAATAATTGAATTTTAAATAAAAAAAGATGAATTTTCAACTAAAATGATGAACCATTAACTAGAATAATTGAATTTCCAAACAAAAAAATTAATTTTCAACCAAGAAGATTAATTTTTACCAAAAAAGCCGAATTTTCAACTAAAAAAGATTACATTTACAGTAAAAAAAAATAATTTTCAACTAAAAACAACCAAAGAAAAAACAAATTTTATTCGCAATATAAAAAATGAATTTTCTACTAAAATGATGAATATCTAACTGGAATACTTAAATTTTTTAGCAAAAAGAAGAATTTTCAAAGAAGAGGGTAACTTTAAAAGAAAAAGATAATTGTCTATACAAAAAATCGATTCTTTAACGAAATACATTTGTGGAAAACTCATTTCTTTGCTCAAAAATAATTTTTTTTCAAATCATTTGAATATTTCCTTATAAAATTCTTCTATTTTCATAGCAATTTTATCTTTGGTTATTTATTTATTCATTATTTCATATTTATTTATTATTCATACTTGATTATTCATTATTTATTATTTATTCTTTGGTTGAAAATTGAATTCTTTTGCTGCAACTTTGTTTTTTATTTATTTATTTGAATATCCTTTTTTGAACTGGAAATCAAAGTATTATATTGCTGGTTAAAAATCGACCTTTTCTATTTAAAAATTCTACTTTGGTAGAAAATAATTCTGTTTTGGTTGAGGACTTTACTATTTTGTCAAAACTTAATTTTTTTATTTGAAATTTAATTGAAATTAATTTAATTTTCAAAGTTTTGGAAAAGTCGTCTTTTTTGGGAGATTTCAACTGATTTTTATCTGAGCTTGAAATATTTTTTTGATAAAATATCAACTGTTACATTTTTTGTTGCGAGAATTAATCGTTTTTGGTAAAAGTCACTTTTTTTATTTAAAATACAAATTTTTTTTCCTGGTAAAATAACAACTCTTACATTTTTTTTATAAATGATTGTTTTTTTATTAAAAATTCAACTGCTTCATTGAGCGTTATGCATCTTGGTTTGGAATGAATTTTTTGTTCTTGAAAGTTGATAATTTTACTTAAAAATTCAACTATTTTGTTGAAAATTTTATCTTTTTTGTTTCTAAATTTATCAATTTTGTTGAAAATTCGTTTTTTTTTTTTTGCTTGAATATTAATGTTTTTTTACTGAAAATTTAACCATTCCATTTTTGATCAAAAATCGATCGCTTTTATTCGAAATTCGTCTATTTTAGTAGAAAATTGATATTCATAAATAAAAATTCATCTACTTGGTATTTTTTTATTAATTTTATCTTAAGAATTACTTCACCATTTTTGGCTGAAAATTGATCATTTTTAGTTAAAAATTCTACTATTTCGTTGAAAATAACCTTCTTTTTTTAAATTTATGTTTTCGGGTTGAAAATTCAACTATTTTGTACAACATTTGTATTTTTTGCTAAAAAAATAAACTGATCTTTTAAAAAAAATTTATTTTTGGGTTGAAAATTCCGCCCCTAAAATTATTCCTTTTTGATTCACAATAAATTTTATTTTTGTAAAATAACACCTAATATTTTTTTGGTTGAGAATTAATCTTTCTTGAGTGAAAATTCAACTGCTTCGTCAGAAGTTAAACATTTTTGTTTTAAATTCATTTTTTGTTCTTGAAGATTCATAATTTTAGTTGAAAATTTTATTGTTTTGCAGAAAATTCAACTTTTTTGTTTAACAATTTAATTTAGTTGCAAAAATGTTCTCCTGAGTTAAGAATGCAGCTGATTGATTCAAAATTAAGTGTGTTGGTTTATTACTTGAATATTTTGTTGAAAATTAGTTTCTTTAAATTTTTTTGTTTTAAATTAAAATATTTTTTTATTGAAATATCAACTATTACATTTCTTCTTGCAAGAATTATTACTTTTTGGTTAAAGTCAAGTGTTTGTGATTTAAGATGAACTTCTTTTTTGTAAAAAAGCAACTATTATATTTTTGTTAAGAAATAATTTTTTTATTAAAAATTCAACTGTTTGGTTAAAAGTTAAACATCTTTGTTTAAAATTAATTTTCGTTCAAAGGCTTATAATTTTAGTTGAATATACAACTATTTTGTTGAGAATCAATTTTTTTCGAAAATTAATTTTTTTAACTGAAAATTTAACTTTTTTATTTTTGTTTGAAAATTCCTCTATTTTGTTGAAAATTCGTTTTTTTGTTTGGTTTGAAAATTAATTTTTGTTTTGTTTTAAAAATCAATTTTTGTATCAAAAAATTTAACAATTTTCATTTTTGTTCAAGATTTGATCGTTTTTATTTGAAAATTCATTTATTTCTTGGAAAATTCGTCTTTCCCAGTAGAAAATTAATTTTCTTGATTAAAAGTTCGACTAATTTTGTTAACTATGAAATTAATCTGAGAGAAGATAGTTATGAACAATTGAAAATTATTTAAACAAATATATTTGTGATGGATTAAATTAATTATTAACTTACTCTAAGTCAAAGATGGACAAATAGTTGAAATTTCAGAAAAAACCCGCAACTTTCTAGCATTATTGAAATTAAATATTATGAACAATTATAATTAATTGTTTTGAAAAAATATTTCGTTAACTATAATTAATTATTTACCTCACTCTAATAGAAAATTGGACAAAAAGTGTAAAATTTTTGAAAAAACTGCAATTTTCTAGTATTATTTTAGGCGAATATTATTGATTATAATAATAAATTGTTTAAACAATTACGTCTTACGGAATAATTAATGTATTACCTCACTTCGATTCAAACTTGGACAAAAACTGGAAATTTTTTGAAAAAACTGTGACTTTGTATCTCCATTCAAAGAGAAAATTGCTTAAAACAATAATAAATTGTTTAAAGAATTTATTTAAACATCTAATTATATGTATAAAGTAATATTTCATGTATTAAAAATAATTTGTATTTAAAACCCCCCAAAATTATAGTTAGAGCCAAAAACTCGCAACACCCATTTTTTCACTTATGGGAATTTTTCGGGACCCCATAAAACAGACTTATGGGGGTGGTATTCAAAAAGTGATATTTTTTTCGTATTCTATGGCTAATATTGAAGAGAAATGTAGAGTTTCAACTCGATTCAGCTAATATTGACGAATTTAAGTAAAATGTACAAAAACATCTTTTCTTCTTATGGTGAATACTTATGGGAAATACTCTAAATATCATTGAAAAAAAAAAATGGATTTATGTAAAGAATGGATGTATATTCCCGTTTTGATGAAAAATGTCTAAAAATTCTTCAGTTCTTGTCATGTTTTAATGTGAGGAATAGAACAAAGCCCCATGGCCTTTTTCTGAAGATTTTTCTCTTTAGTTCTCTGAATCTCTTTGACAATGAGTAAAATGCTACCTGACTCTAACTCATGCAGAGGCAAAGTAAACAGATTTACAAAAGAAGTACGCACTGCCGAGCTGAGAATTTTGGGGTCCCATGGGTGGGTCCCATGGGACCGAGTCTCCTTGACCCACTCCAGTGGGCTCACTTTGTAATGGGTTGGTGACATTAATCTGACGTTAAGTTTTCCTCTTCCAGCTTGAGATCCTATCAGTTGACATGCCACCGGTCTGATCCTGATCCTGATCCTGATCTTGATCCTGATCCCTGATCTGCAGATTTTTAAGGTCAATTTTCGCAAGAATGGGGTTTCCCCGCAATATCAGTGATAATATTCGGCACTTTGCCTTATTTCATCTAAAATAATAAGAATTACCTGTTCAAAGTAATCTCGAAGGTCGATCAAATTTGGACAATTGTTATTATTATTACCAGTGGTGCAGTAGAAAATTTCAGAAAAAGCTGCCAATATTTAGAGAAAATAATTATAAACAATAATAACTTGCTTAAACAATTATGTTTGTTAAACTGCATTAATTTTTACCTCGCTGTTAATGGAAAATGGAAAATATGAAAAATAAGGAAAAAACTGCAACTTTCACGCATTATTTAAAGATAATATTATTTAAAATAATAACGAATTGTTTAAACAATTATTTTTGTCAACAGGAATTAATTCTTATCTCACTCGATCTGAAAAATTGACAAAAAGTGGAAAATTTCAGAAAAAGCTGCAAATATCTAGAGGTAATAGTTATAAACAATAATTTGTTTATAACTATTATGTTTGTTACTCTGCATTAACTTCTACCTCACTCTAAGTGGAAAAACTGAATATTTAAAAAAAACGCAACTTTCTAGCATTATTTAAGAATTATATTATTTGAAATAATAAAAAATTGTTTAAACAATTATTTTTGTCAACTCGAATTAATTATATCACTCTATTTGAAAAATTGACAAAAAGTGGCCAATGTCAGAAAAAACTGCTACTATCTAAAGGAAATAATTATAAACAACAATAATTTGTTTGAACAATTATATTTGTCAAACTGCATTAATTTTTACCTCGCTCTAAGTGATGAATGGAAAAAATTAATAATTCAGAAAAAACCGCAACTTTCACGTATTATTTAAAGATAATATTATTTAAAATAATAATAAATTGTTTAAACAATAATTTTTGCCAACTTGAATTAATTATTATCTTACTCTATTTGAAAAATTGACAAAAAATGGAAGATTTCAGAAAAAGCTGCAAATATCTAAAGGAAATAGTTATAAACAATAATAATTTGTTTACAAAATTATGTTTGTTGAATACATTAATTGTGAACTCGCTCTAAGTGGAGAAAATGAATATTATAGAAAAAGCCGCAATTTTCTAGCATAATTTAAAAATAATATTATTTTTAAAAAAATGGTTTAAACAATTATTTTTATCAACTCGAATTCATTATTATCTCAATGTACTTGAAAAATTGACAAAAAGGTAAAAATTTGAAAAAAAGCTGCAAACATCCAGAGCTAAAGGAAATAGTTATGAAAAATAATCATTTGTTTAAACAATTATGTTTGTTAAACTGCCCTAATTTTTAACTCGCTCTAAGTGAAAAAAATGGATATTTCAGAAAAAATCGTGACTTTCTAACCTTATTTAAGGATAATAATATTTAAAATAAGAAAAAATTATTCAAACAATTTTTTTTTCAACTTAAATTAATTATTATTTCACTCTACTTGAAAAATTGACAAAAAGGTGAAAATTTCAGAAAAAGCTGCAAATATCCAGACCTAGAGGAAATAGTTATGAAAAATAATAATTTGTTTACACAATTATGCTTGTTGAACTGCATTAATTTTTACCTCGCTCAGAGGGGAAAAATGAATATTTCAGAAAAAACCGCCACTTTCTAGCATTATTGAAGGATAACAATATATAAAATTATAAAAAATTGTTTAAATAATTATTTTTGTCAACTTGAATTGATTATTATCTCGCTACATTTGAAAAATCTACAAAAAGTGGAAAATTTCAGAAAAAACTGTACAAATCTAGAGGAAATAGTTATAAATAATAATAATATTTTTAAACAATTAGGTTTATTCAACTGCATTAATTTTTACCTTGTTGTAAATGGTAAATATAAAATATGAATATTTCAGAAAAAAAACGTAACTTTCTAGCACTCATCTAAGAGAAGATAATTGTTAACAATGATAATTTGTTTAAACAATTATTTGTGTTAACTGCATTAACTTTTACTTCTCTCTAAGTGGAAAAAATGAATAATTCAGAAAAAGCCGCAACTTTCTAGCATTATTTAAAGATAATATTATTTAAAACAATGAAAATTGTTTAAACAATTATTTTCGTCAACAGATATTAATTATTATCTCACTCTATTTGAAAAAATGACAAAAAGTAGAAAATTTCAGAAGAAACTGCAAATATCCAGAGGAAATAGTTATAAACAATAATAATTCGTTTAAACAATTAGGTTTGTTAAACTGCATTAATTTTCACCTCGCTGTAAATGGAAAATTGAAAATATGAATATTTCAGAAAAAAACGCAACTTTCTAGCACTCATCTAAGAGAAGATAGTTATAAACAATGATAAATTGTTCGAACAACTATTTTTGTCAACATTCATCAATTATTACCTCCCTAAATAAAAAGTGGAGAAAAAGTTAAAAGTTTCAGAAAAAAACCGCAACTATCAAGCATTAAGCAAAGAGAATATTATAAATAATAGTAATAAATTGTTTAAACAATTATTTTTGTTAACCTCAATCAATTTTTACTTCACTCTAATTGAAAAGTGGACACAACGTTAAGAATTTCTGAAAAAACTGCAACTATCGAGTATTAATATGGAAAAAGATGACAATCAACAATAATTTATTTAAACAATTGTTATTGCTAATTTCAATTCAATATTAACTCACTCTAAGTGGAGGGTGGACAAAAAGTTGAAAATTTAGGAAAAAATTGCAATTTCTAGCATTATTCAAAGAGAATATAATTAACAATGATAAAAAATTGTTCAAACAATTATATTTGTTAACATTAATTAACTATTAGCTCACTCTAATTGCAAATCGGACAAAAAGTGAAAATTTATTGAACAAACTGCACATTTCTAACTCTATTCTAAGAGAAAATTGCTATAAAGTATAAACAATAATAAATTGTTTACAACATTCATTTTAACATCTTATTATTAATTTAAAGTAGTATTCTATGGATTGAAAACAAGTTGCATTTAATAAAACGCAAAAAAATCATAATTAGCTCCAAAATCTCGCGAAACACATTTTTTCACTTATGGCGGTTTTTTTGGGACCCTATAAAACAGACTTATAGAGTTTTTTTTTTCGAGAAAAAAAAGCATTTTTTTGTGATCTGTTTTTTTTTTGGTATTAGCTGCATAATAAAAACCAAAAAAGTTTGAATTTTCAAGCCCCAAGAGCTTCTAGAGCTATAAGAGCTTCAAGATTTAACTATTTTGTTGATAATTAGTTTTTTTTGTTTTGTTAGAAAATGAATATCTTCATCTAAAAGTTTAAATATTCTATTTTGTATCGAAAATTGACTGTTTTGATTTGAAAATTGTGCTATTTGGATGAAAATTCACGTAATTTGTTCAAAAATGTTCTTTTTCAGTAGAAAATTATTCTTTTTGATTGAAAAGCAAAAAAATTATTTTATTAGTTGAAAATTTATATGTTTAGTTAAAAAATCATATAACTGGTTGCAAATTTCTCTGATTTAGCAGATAATTATTCTCGTAAATTAATTAACTTTTTTTTTTTGAGTTAATTATTACCTCACTTTAATTGAAAAGTTGACCAAAAGTAGAAAATTTCAGAAAAAGCTGCAAATATCTAGAGGAAATAGTTATGAATAATAATTTGTTAAAACAATTATTTATGTTAAACTGCATTAACTTTTACTTCGCTCTAAGTAGAAAAAATGAATATTTCAGAAAAAAATCGCCACTTCCTAGCATTATTTAAGGATAACATTATTTGCAATGATAAAAAATTGTTTAAACAATTATTTTTGTCAACTTGAATTAATTATTATCTCACTCTATTTGAAAAATCGACAAAAAGTGGAAAATCTCAGAAAAAGCTGCAAATATCTAGAGCTAGAGGAAATAGTTATAAACAATAATAATTTGTTTAAACAATTATTTTTGGTCAACTGGATTAACGTTTACCTCGCTTCAAGTGGAAAGTCGACAAAAAATTAAATCTTTTAGAAAAAACCGCAACTTTCTAGCATTATTTTGGGATAATATTATTTAAAATAATAAAAAATTGTTTAAACAATTATTGTTTTCAACTCGAAATAATTATCATCACACTCTATTTGAAAAATCGACAAAAAGTGGAAAATATAAAAAAACTGCATATATCTGGAGGAAATAGTTATAATATAATAATTTGTTTAAACAATTGTGTTTGTTGAACTGCATTAATTTTTACATCGCTCTAAGTAAAAAAAAAATGAAAATTTAAAAAAAAACCGCAACTTTCTAGCATTATTTAAAGATAATATTATTTAAATAATGAAAAATTGTTCAAACAATTATTTTTGTCAACTTGAATTAATTATCTCACTCTATTTGAAAAATTGACAAAAAGTTGAAAATTTCATAAAAAGCTGCAGCTATCCAGAGAAGATAATTTTAAACAATAATAATTGGTTATAACAATTATTATTGTTAAATTTAATTAATTTTTACCTCGCTCTAAGTGACAAGTTAACCAAAAGTTTAATATTTGAGCGAAAAGATCAACATTCTAGTATTAGTCTAAAAGTATAATAAAAGTAAATATCAAATTATTTAAACAATTAAATTTGTTCATTTGAATTAATTATTCCCTTGCTTTAATTTAAAAACGGAGAAAAAGTGGAAATTTTTAAAAGAAACTTCCACCTTCTAGCATTATTCTATGAGAATATTATTGTAAATGATAATAAATGGTTTCAACAATTATTTATGTTAAATTCATTTGATAATTGCCTCGCTTTAACTAAAAACTTGAAAACAAGTTAAAAAATTCGAAAAAAACCTAGAGTTCCTAACTTTATTCTAATAGAAAAATGCTAAAAACAATAATAAATAGTTTAAACAATTTATGTTTACGTTTAGTAATTTTTTGGTTGATAATTTGTCTTTTTGGCTTTAAAAACAAATAATTTTGTTGAAAATTCTTACTTTTTCGTTAAACATTATTCTTTTTTTTTTCAAAATTCATCTTTTTGTTTGAAAATTTAACAACTTTGTTGAAAATTCGCTTTTTTTTTGTTCAAAGTTATTTTTTTTATCATAGTTGAAAAAATGTTTTTTT
>JAABKJ010011821.1:0-10658 GCA_011634705.1 Andricus grossulariae
TCTCAGAAAGTGTCTGCTTTCCGCGGTTGGTCTTAATGTCGCTTCCTCATCTTCGTCTGCAGCTTGTTCAAGCAGCGGTTGGGGAAGCACTCCGCTTACATATCCATTTTTCAACAGGTAGGCGTGTTAATTTCGCAAAGGCTGATGCGAAACGTACTGAAGCTATGGGTGTTTCTGGCACCACAGAGTGTGCATACGCGCAATAAAGCCTCCGCGAACAGGGATAATGCTGGCATCGCAGCAGTCTAGCACGTCATCCTTGAGTTGATTTGTCCACTCAATTTGGACGTTTCGCCAGATGGTCGTCGTATTCCAATTTAATTATCTGCCTTGACCAGCGTATCCCCACTTTGTCATCTACAAAACGTTACGACCTCACCGATACAAAGTACATGAGTGTTAGTGCAAGAGTTTTGGAATCGTATCCATTAAAAAAGTGCATGGGCATAAGCAGTGAATTCGTCTTTGCATAAAGGTACGTCGCATTCTTCTCACATGAAAATTGTTCTTTTGATTACTCCTTTCATTTTGCAGACTCGACATCTTTTATGATTTGTAGTTTTTTTTTTTATTATCAAGTGATGAAGGTAACTTTGAACAAAATTGCTTCAAAGTGAATAAAAAGTGACAGGCTTATGATACGAAAACCATGTGCAACATGACCTCAAGAAGGAAATGTCAAATTGAACGAAATACCTTTGAGTGGAAGAATTGTTCAAAATTCATTTAATTTACATTTAATTTAAGGTGACGTGTATTAAAACGATTTTTTGTCTGCAAAATGAAAGGAGTAATCAGAAGAACAATTTTCATGTGTGAAGAATGGGACGTACCTTTATGCAAAGAAGAATTCATTGCTTATCATAATCAATCAAAAATTTAAGCACTTTAATACAATATTATAACCTGAATAATTTCAGAAGGATATTAAATTAAAAATTAGAAAATTCTAAATTTATTTGAATTTTGAATGTTGAATGTTCTTCAACTTTAGTACTGATACTTCATTTTGAGTATTTTTTAATAATAATTTACTTATTATATAAAAAGTTTCTATGGAGGGGCACTTGTGTCCTTCAAAATAGCTATTCGATACAGCTCTGTCGCACTTACACACGTCACGTTACGTAAATGAGCACCACTATTGGTTGTTTCCTTTTTACGTGTCTCATTTAAATATTTTGACGATAACGGTCAAATGGCCAGGCAGAGGGTTAAAGGGTCATTCTACTATTTCGGCAAAAAAGGTCATTTTCAAGAATTTTGTTCTCAACAACTGCTTTATATAATTAAATTAAATTTTCAGCGTTCATTTATGCTTTCTCAAAGTTTACAAACACAATTTTTTTACATAACATTATTATTTAGTTTACGTATTATTTAATAATAAAAAAAGTGTCTAAAAAAAGGCATGTCCACTGCGTGCACGATATCTCCAATCAGTATCATCTTAAACAAATAAATTAGAAATTTTCTTGATCAGTATGATCATAGCTCTGGCGTAACGAAGCGGATTTCTTTTATTTTGCAAAATAACCAAATGACGGCAGTTTAAACAAAAAATTTCAAAAAATCGTGCTTTTTGCCCTTTTTTTTTTGTTAATTTAACTATGATAAAATTAGAAATTTGAAAAACCGCTTCGTCACGTTGTAGATATTTATGTTTAGAATAAACGTAGAAAATTTTAAAGTAATCTTTTAAATTTTTGTTGAGAAATTTTTGCACGCAGAGGGCAAAAACGTTGTTGCGAGAAAAACGCGTTTGAAGTTTTGGGAACATAAAAATTGTAAGAAAAAGTTACTTGTACTTAATCAGCGATCCCTGCTTCGTATAAATTCTTAGAAGTGCAATATTTTCTTCATATATACACTTTAAAAATAAACAGCAATAATTCCGAATATGCATTGAAAACAATTGCCAAAACTGAAACATAAGCAGCCGCGTTCGGATGCTCTACTCATGCGCTCAGCTTTCTACGCGCTTTTGCTTCTAGCTCTCAAAAGTATAGAAAGACTACGAATTTCTGTATGGAATTTTGATATGATATTTCTGAATATATAAGCTGTCGAAAAATGCAAAGAAAAAACAATCGATTTTTCAAAAGTGAGATAGTAGAATGACCCCTTGAATTATTATTTGCAGCACCCCTAACTCTAGGGTGATCGGCACTGTTTGCCGTCCGATTGTCGGGTGTTCTGCGCGTTCGACCTTTTTCAACCGCATCTACAACTTTTTGGTGGCTTGAGGGTATTATTGTTGTTCCCACGATCAGCTAGGGAAAGGTTTTGTCCGTCCTTGTAGAGCCCCGCATGCGAGGATAAGACTGCATACTCTGAGAGGTAGCCTGGTATCCCAGAGAAGGCGTTTAACACACATCGCCCAGGTGCCATTCAGCTTTCGGCACGGGTTTTACGCCTTCGCTTTGGGGTTATTCCTTTGGGACCATCAATATTCAGCAGAAACCCTTCGTACAGGGACCCTCTATCCGCAACCCGAGGACGCGTTCGGTGGCTATGTTTAACAATTTAAAACATCTCTTTATAGTTTCGTTTTTACTGTTTGGTAGCCCTGGGCTGAAACCCTTATAGTATTGATGGGGTATACGAAGGGGGTTCTTGTTTTGCAACAAGTTTTAAAAATTTGTGGAGCATTTTTCGAATTTGAATCTCCTCCCAAAATTATGAATTTTAAGCCCAAAGTCGCTCCGATCATACAACATTCAGGTGTCGCTCACGTAGTTCAAAGGTCGCTACTATTGCCCTACGATACAGGTGAAAAGGGGTACAGTACAGCGAAACGCCACAGAGTCAGAGAGTGCGATAGCCAAAGAAGGTCAGGCCAAAATCAGACATAGTTCAGAAGAGGATCAACTGTGTCCCTTTCAGAAGTAAGCCTCGGGATCCACTTATTCCATTTGAACCCCCTTATCCCTCGAGACGTCCCTATCCCACGGATCCCACCCTACCCACGGGACCCAACTATCTGTTGGTTCCTATTGACTAAGCTATCCCAAGGGACTCAACCTATCCCTCGGTACCCCAGCTATCCAAAGGGTGTCTGCCTATCCCGTGAGAGCCATCCTACCCCGCGGGACCCAATATATTCCTCGGGACTACTGCGGTCCCACGGGACCAAACCATCCTAGAAAAATCCCCCCTATCCCACAAGACCCAACCGAAACTATAGGATCTAAATTATCATAAAGGACCTCACTTATCGCACGAGACCGTACCTAAACCACAGAATCCAATCTATTCCGCTGTACCCCACCTATCTCTCGGGCTCTGACTATACTAACATTATTTAAGGCTGCATTTGAAATTAAGATTATAACAAAAAATTTGATGACTCAAAATTTTTAATTAAGCGCCGGCGATTGAAATTCCATAAGTTATGTATCTTTCGTAGCTGATTCATTATTTTCTACCATTATTACTGTATTCAGGATTTGTCAAAGCTAGAGGAACCAGTAATATCTTCTGCCTGGTATAGTAATAAAGCGAAGTCACCGGGTAAGGCGAATTTCCCACCTTTGCTGCCACAGCAGGATGGTCATAAATCAAAACAGAGCAGTGCGCAGAGCAGTCAATTGTAAGTTATGTGAAAACGTGTGTTGTTTAGTTACATTTTATACTTATAGCAATTTTATAATTAAATGAAATTCATAATTTATTCCTGCTTAGAAACGAGACTAAAATGTCGACGGAAGTGACAAATCAGGCATGGAAGAGGGAAAATAAGCAAGCTTCTCACATTCAGAGTTCTAATGGAAACACAGGAGGTGAAGATGCAGATAAATCGGTAAGCGGAAAAGCCTTACCTCGAGATAGTAACAAAAAAAATGTTCAAGAATCGGCAAGCCTTGCAGCGAGTAGAGTACGTGGACGTGGTTTTAAAGTGAATACTAACAACAATATAGTCGATAATCAAGGAATCGAATCGAAGCCAAAAGGACGTGGACATGGCCTAATGAAGCCAGATAATAGACGAGTTAATGCTGCTCATTATGACGATGAGCATCAACTTGCTAATGATGTTAAACATATGAACATTGCTGAATCTACGTCTTATCATACAAGTGGTAGAGAGAATAGTGAGTATATTTTTAAATTGTTTTATTTACTTAACTTTAATACGAATACAGGTTTTTAAATCCTCATCACTTATGATATGGAAGTATCAGACACGTCCGAATATTCACACCTTAGTTTTTCAACGGATCTCCACGTTTTGAGACCGAATCGGTCTTTGGCACGCTTTTTTAGCTTGTAAACGGAAGAACGAGTTCTTAAACCAGTTGTCCTTCACCAACGGTTCTAGTTTTATCCATTGAAAATGCTATTCAAAAATCACAAATTAAAGTTTTGAGTTAACGACTCGAGATAAGTTTATGAAATGAATTGTAGCTTTTCAAAAGACGTACAAATTTCCCTCGTTACGTAAAAATATCTAAAATAGGAATTATAGCTTTTCGAAAGGATTTCAAACTTTTATTTAACCATTTTTTAATAGAACCCGTTGTTATGTTTTTAACGATCGAAATTTATATAAAAAGATCTAAAATTACCATTTTGAGCCAAACTACGTAAGATATGTAAAAAATTACAGGGGAGAACTTGTAGATTTTTGAAAGTTCTACCAAATTTTCCATGTATGCAAATCAGGACAGCGGTATGGTATTTATAGTTAAATAATAATGGTTTTCATAAAGGATGTAATACAATTTGTATACAATTTTCATTTAGAATTATAAACTCCAGGTTGTTTGCAATTGTATAGCCTGCGCAACGTACTCAGTAAACTCACAAAATATTTGTCGAAAATCGAGCTCGAAGCATGAGTAACGTGTTGGGTATCTGTGTCTCAAATCCTGCAGGGCATTAAAAAATCTAATTAAATTTAAATTTAATCTTTACATATATCTACGTAGAAAATTAGGCATCTAGATTCGCAGAATATGTGGGTTGCAAAAGCAATATTTTTACTAAAGTTAAATTAAGTGTGAATAATTAAACATTTGCAAAAACAAGCCTAATGCGAGGAATAAATTTCAGTGCGCGATGACTGAAAATGTCCCAGCGGAACGCACGACAAGTCTGTACTCGCTGGGGGTGGGCAGATTTTTAAAATTAATTGGATTATACATTTTTTCGATTTAGCGGTATGTTTAATGTTGTGTAATATTATAACTTGTAATAAACTATAAAAATTAATGTTTGGTGGCGTTTTAGAACACTTTCAAATACAATCAACCAGTCAAGAAAGGTCAACTGCAATTCCACCGCGGTTGCAACAATCACGTTCACAAGAGCAACCGACGCATCAACAACAAGTGCATCCGCCAACACCTCCGACACCTCAGGATGGAACTGGAAATCGACCAAAACGATACTCGAGTCTTCGACAACGACCTCCTATAACGGAAGGGCCGGGGCAGCCAAATTATCAAACACCACATGCGCAACACGCATACTATCCACCTCAAGGTAATTAGTCTAATCTGAGTATAATTAAAGATGTTCATGTCGTATTCTAAACCCACATATGTATTTTTGAAACTTGCCCTAGTCGTTGATATGATTCATTATGAACTTGACATTAAACTATCACCCGAAGTTTCGACAGCGCTGGCGGTAGTAAACCCAGGGTATCTAGCGAATATAGTGTACCTTGAAATATACGGTGAAATACCGGGAATTCATGAAAAGACCTGAGAAATCTTTGGTCATAAATGTAAATTAGAAATTTTTTATTTTCTGTGTTAAATTGTTAATAAATTATACGATTTAAAAGTTAAAAGCGTGTAACGAGTTGAATTTCGTCGATTTATTACCAGCCAATGAGAAGATAGGAAATCTTCGAAATTTACGAACCAAAATATCGCAGAGGCACCAAATGTGAAAAAAATCCGGGTCTCCCCGGCTCACAACAAAATTTGCATGGTCATTGAAATTGAAAAGTTCGAACTCTTAAAGCTGAAAATCTTTTCATTTACAGTCATCAAACTGAAACTGAACTGCAGATTAAAGTACTTAAAGTGGAAGTATTTTTAATTTCTAACTTTTAAAATTGAAGTTTGCAAAAAATTGTATTCAAACGCTCAATAATTGTCACATATAAAATAGAAGCACTCAACTATTTAATTGGACATTTTTAATTAAAATAAATTCCCAATTTTTAATTTTTATAAATTTAATAGTTAAAAGATTGATGGTTAAAAATATGGACACATATATCATGCATTTTAAACTATTGGACTTTTCCGGAATAGATAGTCAGTTACGAATTGGAATGAACTATGTGAGTCGGATTTTCATCGCTACAGCAGGCCATAATGTATATTAAAACAGCTGACTTGGTGACTTTCGTGACAGAGTCAGGCTAGAAACCTCGTTAGTTACTAAAATAAACTAAATAGTAAATAAAAATGAAAGAAATGAACAATAAAATTGTAAAAAATTGAAGGAAAAATATCACAATTATAAAATTTGTGTATAATTCAGTCATAATAGTCTAAAGTATTAAATATCGTTACCTCACCTAAAATATTACTTTTCGTTTCAAATATAACTTTGAGCTAAATTTTATTTATAAAAGAGTAAAAGGACCTTCATTTTCAAACTAAAACCTCATATAACACATCAAAAAAACATAAATTACACATAATAACAATAATTGATTGCATGCCTTTATATTTATAAGCAAAAATTTAGGTTATGCTCTAAAATATGGAAGATATGCCTCCTTCTGTTCCTTCGTGGTTGCGCGTTTAGATTGCATCTCAATCTTTTGTTCAACGTAAGCACAGTAGTCAATAGGAAGGATAACGCTAAAACATAACTCATAGCGCGATACAAGTTTTAAATCTAAAAATAAAACAGAATCAAGATGTAGGTTACGCGTTTTCTCTTATATAGGTTAAATATTAAAGTAAACGACATTTTGTAGTCGACACTTATGAGTGCGTTCATATAATTGAAAATAATATACTTACAATGTATTTGATTTATTTGAATTAATTTTGTAAGAAGCCATGTCCGTTTTACCGGTGACATTTTACTTTTTATGGTACGCATTCTCTCATTTATATGACTTTTAGCATTTGTCGGAGGTGAATGTACCTCCTGTATTACAAGTTTATGCATAAAAACTATTATGCGATGTAGTTTTTGTCACAGCTAAACGTATCTCATAATCAATTAATCTTAATTGTTCGGGGTCCCACATTTAATCTCACGCCTGTGATTTTGGAGTGTATATGGTATGACGTATGTTTGGTTTGCACACGCAGCGCCAGTATTCTGTTGGCAACTAGTCCCGACACAGGAGAGACTTTTCTGTGTCAATTTTCGGGCGACTCTTTAGTCAATTGTCTTCGTTCCTACTCAAGTACATAATTCTTAGGTTCTTGACATTGTGTCTCATCACTCTCTATCAGTCCATCAAACCTTTTATTTTCAGAGCTATTCGAAACATTTTGGTATTTACAAGCCTCGATGCTCTATTGGTTGAAAGTGACGTTACACGAACAAGTTTTTGACAAATCGGGAATTTCTGATTATCGGTGTTCGGTGCTACAGTGCGTGAGCATTAAAATTCTGTTATAGGATATCAGTGCAGTGCTGTGGATCTTCTTAGTGAAAACTCAGTGGACATTGTGACACTTAAAATCGCCTAAGAGTTGCCCGTTGCATTGCAAACTTCGGTTAGTTCGGTCCATGAACGTCAGATTAAGGTAGAGAACCTGTGTCTTACGAGTTCACTTGCTCTCTCGCACGGTGGGCGAAACTTACACCCCGTTCCCCGCAACATCACGTCTAAATGCTCCGCAAGTACTAACAGCTGTGATCCACACGCACTCTTTCTCCCTCATGCACACTGACTTTTAAGACGGCCTCGTTCATACTCAGGGCTTCTTCTATAACGCCGCGCTAACGCTAATCTTCGTCCTACTCTTTCGTGATTTTTCCACAGAATTTTTTCAGAAATGGCTTCCTCAATCGAGACTTTGATTACCAGGCAAGCCGCACTGGAAGATCTCATCAAGCGATGTGTCACGAATCTTAAGAAACAAGAAGAAAAGAAGATCACTGAAATTGCGATACAAACGCGATTGGAAATAATCGAAAGTTACTGGAGCGAGATGAAAGCATATCATCTGGCCTGCATCGAACAGAAAACCGAAAGATGAAGAGAATTACATATTTCGTAGATGACTTCTATGAAACTGCATCAGAAAACTTAATATAGAACGGAGAATCGAATTGAGAAAGATTCTAAAGGCTCTGCAACCTACACCTGTTCCATATCAACAGATAAATTCTTCATTGACTACTGTATTTAAGCCTCAAACTTCACGAATAGATCTGCCGAAGTTTTTCGGTAAGTACACTGACTAGGGAAACTTCAGAGATCTTTTCCAGTAACTCGTCACCGACCAGGAAGGAATACATCACGAGCCACTGTGCACCTGGACATCCTAAAGACGTCCTTAGAATGTACCTCTATGTCATGTGATTTGACGTCCTTAAGACACCCTTTGGATCTTTTCATGTGTTTAAAAGGTCCTCAAGACGTAGAAGAATCACTTTTTTATAAGCAGCCAATGTGTACATGGACAATTACGTGTAGAAAATATGCAAATGACGTGAGGTAATATACGTACCCAGCCTTGGAAGGAATTAGGCCGAACGATTTGAACTGGCGTAACTTAAGTTTTACTTGAAATGACATAGTCTTTACCTATAGTTCGAATGTGCACATTTTTGTCATATAAGCTCTGTCGTCATGTGTGTACGTTAGTGGGGTAAGCGATGAACAGTTGTGACAAACAATTTATTGTTAAATTACCGACGGCATTAGCTGCGCGTGGAACGTTGATTCGGGAAGAGTCATACATCTGCGATGTACGATCAGTTTGTATATTTGCTGCGTTCAACTAACTGTCGAGCCGGAGGTTTGACGTCAAGCATTATTGTGTACATTCGGTGGTCGAAACACCGGCTGAACTCGGGATGATGGTTTTCTGCAGTTTTCCTTTTACCTGGCCAAACGTTCAGACAAATGCGAGTACTTCTAATAATGTCGGATGCAGCCGCGGGTTATCACTGATTGTGATTAATTCATACAATGATTCTAAGCCCACTTCAGTAAAGTAAAATTTTCACAGGCCCATACCCAGTGAAGTGGAGTTATCTGGCGGTATACATACTCATGCTAAAGGACTTAAATGACACTTTAGGCAATGAAGAGGACCCGTAGGTATGCCTCTTTTTCAACGAGGTTTTTAAAATATAGGCTTAGTTCAAAGCTTTAACCCCAGTGTTACGGGACTTGAATGGATCAGCATAAAAGGAAAAGAAAAAAAATAATAATAATAATAATTTAGGCGTAGGGATGTGGCGACCCCATCGCCCGAGAGCTCCGGCTCTTGCAGTCAGCCACGTTGCTTTGGGCTAACTCCCCAATGCAACGAATTATCCGGTTACGTCACCAGTATCGCGCAGTGCCGCACACAATAGGCCTCTCGGATAAAGGCCATGGTTCCGTTGGGAGTGGCAATAGGACCGAACCGAGGTGACGACCAGACAATGGCCCTGGACAAACGCGAGAAGGTCGATTTAAATGGTCGGACCAACCTAGGAGGGACATCCTTACCTGTTGGAGAAGAAGCTCATCGGCGCGAAGAGGATTCATGCAGATGTTACATGACCGTTGGGTAAATATGCACCCGGAATATGCTCATAAAACGCCTCAGTATTTAAGAGATCAGGTATCATTTTGCGCAAAAATGGAGATGAAGCTCTTTATCAGCAAGTGAAGAGCAACATGTTCCAGCGAACATACCATCCGTTCCAGCAAGACCACCTTTGCAGATAGCGGATAATGCCAACATGAGAAGTAGGAGATCTATCCACCAAAAAAGGTCTTTCTCAGGATGGACGAATTATCTGTCGTTAATACTGCTCTCCCCGATTTGCTTCCCGAAGATTTTAATCTCTGGAATCTGAACTGTGTAGTTTACGAAAAGGCGGTCTACCTGCCTAGCGACAATAGAAGTAACGATACTTAAGTACGCCTGAGTAAGACTCGCGAGCGTATTGCACAGCCTTAGCTTAGAATTGAAACGGCGAGACGGCATGCACCAAATATTCAGTGAGTGATTAGCTACACAACATCAAATAAAAAATTTCCTCAAAAAGTTCGGGCACTTGCTCGAAACTTATGGAAAGCAAATCACACGCTGAACAAGTGTAAACTGTTGATCATCAAGCAGTACTGGACGCAAAAAATAAGGTCTCTTTCAACAGCGAAACAGCCCATTGAACGGCGAGTAAGGTGAATTCGGGAAAATTTTACCTTTTCTACTCATCCTTCCCGTCTGTTCAATAAAACTTCACGTTCCGTTAAAAATCCGCCTAGTCGAGAAGAGATTCAAGTCTTCTGGGAACAAGTATATGGAGATACTTATCAGCTTTATGAAGATGCTTCAGATATATCACTCTTTCGTAACTTTTGCCAAAGGCAAAGGTTGTACGCTCCAGAGGAAGAGTGTCCACTAAATACTGCTGAAGAAGCCTAGAAAGTTATCGCTAGAACTAAGAACTTTTCAGCGTCAGGGCCAGATAAAATCAACAACTTTTGGTGGAAGAAGTTC